>CM037093.1:34742224-34989799 GCA_020916435.1 Oxytropis ochrocephala | reverse complement strand
AACCTATTTAGCATGCCTAGACATAAGAAGCTTGTAATGAAACTCAAAGGCACATACTATTGCAAATGCATCCAAAGGTACCTACACTCCATACTCCACTAAAACTCTTAGAAGTGATTTACTTGGTGAAAACATCTCAACTACTTTATCTCATTGATTCCTTACACACATTTATTATTTATATTTTTCTTATTCTCTTTGTATACTCCAACCAATCAGAATAGTGTAGACACACTACTCAAGTGTACACTCTAAACTCTACAAAGCTTTACATAATCCCTATGGGTTCGACTTTTTCTTATCATTATATTACTTGTGTGACTATGTATACTTGCATACTATTTTCCACACTAAGTTTTTGGCGCCATTGTCGTCGAGGATTATAGTAAAATTTTGTTGTTTAGATTGTTAATTTAGTGTTTATTACTACTGGTATTCTGTTTTCTGTGAAGAAACATTTAGTGCAGACACACCTAGTGCTGATGCACTAGCATATGCCTGTAAATAGAACACTGTAATTTGATTGTGATCCGTAAATTGAAAGAAGCTTTAGGAGATTGCTAAGACAACAAAGACAAAGACAACAAAGTCAGCAGACTATGTCTCACCACAAAGAAGGAGCCTCGCCAGAGGAGGACCTAACTCACAACAACAACAACCTCAAGGTGAAGCATCACAGTGCAACAAATCATTCAAATGGGACTAATAGGTATGAAATGATAGTGATAGACCTATAAGTGGACTATGCCCAATATGATCAACAACATATACAAACTAGTATTGCTAGACCTCGTATTGATGTCAGCCCATTTTGAATTTAAACCTATGATGTTTCAAATGTTGCAAACAATCAAGTCAATTTGGTGGATCCTCACACGAGGATCCCCATGAGCATTTAAAGCAATTCATATAAGTTTGTAGTAACTTTATCATTCCCGGTGTTAGTGAGGATGCATTTAGACTTAAGTTATTTCCATACTCATTGAAAGATAGTAAATCATGGTTAAATTCTTTGAGCCCAATTCTATTCATACATTGAATGAAATGGCTGAAAAATTATTAAGTAAATATTTTCCTCCAATTAAAAATGCTAGGATAAGACATGATATTACATCTTTAGGCAAAAATAATTTGAATCATTGTTTGAAGCATGAGAAAGATGGAAAGAGCTTTTAAGAAAATGTCCACATCATGGTTTACCTGTCATTATACAAATGGAAAATTTTTATAATGGTCTAGAACCTCAAACTAGAGTGATGCTTGATGCATCAGCTGGTGGTGTTCTTTTGAATATGTCTTATAATGAAGCATGTGATCTCATTGATAAAATTGCTACAAATAGTTCTAGTTGGCCTACTGAGAGGGTGAGTGCCCAAAAGAAAACCTCTGGGGTACATGAGATTAATGACATATCAGCCATATCTGCTCAAGAAGCCACTTTAACTAACATGTTCAAAAATTTCACTTCACCTAGTGCAACTACACCTAAGGAAAACACCGCAGAGCTATAGAACAAGCCCTCCAGAACTACAAGTCAGATCTCCTCGAGATTTGACCTTTAGTAAATTTCTTGACTTTTTCCTCACAAGTCATTGCATTTGCTCTGCCTTGATATCATGGTCATTAGTGGGAGTATGTCCTTAGAGAATAAGTTTTAACCCAAATGTTCCCCAGATCGGTTTGGGTTTTAATTTCTTAATAATCGAGATCTCCGACGTGAATTGGGGGAGAGGAAATGATTATTTAAGCAAACCGAATGCCTTGTTTGAATAGTAGACATCGAGTTTGAGTTTACCTCTAGTTTAAAAAGACTTGGAGGAGTAACCATGGAGTAAAATTATATTGAGCCGTATGTATGTCCTAGACCGGTTCTACTCCTTATTCATTCGATGGCACGATGACAAAATCCAAGCAGCTTATCGAGGCGGCATATGTCCTAGCTAGATCTGGTTCACCTCCTTATTCACCCATCCGCATCGGGTCGATTCTCGCCCTCGCACTCATGGGAAATATTGTGACTATATGCGACTCGTGATATTATCACCCATGGTGCACTTGGTTGCCTTTTGGAGCTATTGACACATAATCATAAAAAAGCATCAAGAAAGAAGCTCATTAGACAATATCAAATACAGTCGTTATCGCTTCTGCCCTCATTGCTCCTCTTGTCAATCTTCTTCAAAATTTTGAGTTTGACATTAGAAAAGAAGTCGCTTGGGCAATCTCGAATGCTACATATGGTGGAACTCACGAGCGCATCAAGTACTTCGTGAGTCGGGGGTTGCATAAAGCCCTCTCAGACCGCTTATTTGCCCCGATCCAATAAATGTCACCGTCTGCTTAGAGGGCTTAGAGAATATTCTAAAAGTTGGTGAAGTTCGAGACGAGCCCGTAACTCGAGAAGTCATGCTCGATGATGATGATGATGCCGAGGATCGAGAAAATTGAAAATCAAACAATGAAATATATGAGAAGCGTCATTAAACTTCTTGAAACATACTAGTTGGATGATGAAGATGAGGAGACACTACCTTCGTGCAATGGTGCGTAACTCACTTTCAACTTTGGAAGCAATGAGCTTCCCGCCCCATTTGTGGATTCAACTTCGCGCTAAAGACATTTTCTTGAGAAGTGGACCCGATTGGATGAATCGGGTGGTCGCTGGATCGAGTCTAGTGGCCTGGCCATCACACCTAGTGTCCGTTACGCTTTGGTCTAGTGTCCTTCGTGGTTAATGAGGTGTCGGGGCTCGGTTTATGCTATCGTGTCCGGATTCGAATGGGCTAATGCGTTGAATCGCAGATGTACGGCCTTTGTCCGCTGTGTTGTATCTATAAAATACATGTGCCGGGAAAAATGTGCAGTGTCGTCGCAATAGGGATCCACGCTTATTGGCACCGCATTTTTTGTTCTTTGATGATGCTCATTGCCATTAGAGTCCTAGTTGTATTTGTAAGTTTTATCACAGAAATATTTGATTTGGGTGAATATATTTTTACAAATCAATTTTACGATGTATTCAAATTTCCAACGAAAAATTGGTGCTAAAAATATTTTGAGAATGATCACTTTCTTTACATTGCAATGGTTAGAGTTTTAGTAATTTCATTTGTTGGTATTTACATGATTTTATGTACTGGGGATGAAAGAAAGTTATGCAATACACTTGCATCGTAATGATTTTCATAATGGTTGACATATATTTTCGATTTAATCAACAAAATAAAGTATAATCAATTATATATGATTTTGTATATTAATATGTTAATGTTCATTTTTAAGTAATTGTTTCTTTTACATTCTTTATTAGTTGGTTGAGATATTTTTACGATAACCATTATGATGGATTTCATATTAGTTGACATAATTTTTCGAAAAATCAACAAAATAAAGTAGACTTAATTATATATATGATTTTAGCTATATGGTAAATCTACTTAACTCGTGTATCTGCACGAAAGTGCAGACCTAGTTATGAATTTTAATTAGTGATCACACAAAGTTTCAACTACCCATTAGTTAATGGATACAGAGATAATATAATGGTACCTGCTCCTAACTATTTCCAGATTAGGATCAAGCTATAACATAAGTATGAAAATAATGCATAGGCGCGATATATAGTGCAATGTAATTAATGACAATAAATATAACTACAAATACCTATATAGATTAGTGGCAGTGAACACAGTGATCCTATTAAATGCATGTCAACCATTGTGGTTGGTCGAGTCTTGAGGTAGACCAAGCCTTAGGAGGCATGACCGATCAACGAGTTAAACAATTGCTAACATCGGAGTCGATCCGTGAGTGGGCACCCGGCCATGGCCAAGTCCTCGATCTTTGATGTCGAGTCCCTCTGGCCATTGATGTTGTGGATCAATCCTTTAGATAATGATCGGTCAGCCGTGAATGCAGACTCATTAGTAAATTAATAAAATTACCAAAATACCCCTGACTTGGATACAAAACCCCACACTCACACATTAAAAAACCCTAACCCACATTAAAATACCCAAGTGATAAATGCATTATTCAAAATTTTGTAACACTTGATGGAAAACTATTGGTTTCGTGTTTTTTGTTTATTATTGGAGACTATAATGTTATAAGATGAGGAAGACAATTTTTTTATTTTGCTTTTCATGGAGATTATTTTGTTTTTAAAGAAAGAATTCTATTTTTGATAGATGTTTGTATTTAAACCGTTAATTGTTAATTTAGCAATTAGTATTTTGTTGTCCAAAGAAGGAAAGAGATTCCAAACAATTATAAACAATAATATTTTTATGCATGTCTAAAGTTATTTATAATATCCATGGATATCCGCAAATATTTATTGATAGTGGAATATATCCACTAAATACCTCATTAGCGGATACCTACACAAATATGAGGTGGGAACAAATATTATTTTTAACCAACAAGAAGAGTAGAATACGAATACTATCTATGCCGTGGGTACCCGCTGACATCCCTAATAATCAACATTTTCAATAAAGGATCTTGCCAAATAACAAAGCTGAGATTGTCGACTACTGTGAACTAAATCTTCTATTTCTAGAGACTTCAAGATATTGTCAATGAAAATGTTAATGTCTCTCGATATAAACCTTCATGTGACCATCTATTGTTTGAAATTAAAACAAATGCATCTGTTCATTAACTTGTAAAAATAACATAAAAGAAGGATGACTTCTAGGATAAGGGATCAACTAAGTCCCTCACTAGTATATTAAATATTATCAATCTCAACCACTCATAGTATTTTATACTATCTGACAACCAAAGATAATGGTAATCCGATACGGGACTTAATTAATCTCTCACTCTAGAAGCACCCTAAAAGAAGCGTATATTTGCGTAGAAAGAATTATGTAAATGTGTCGCAATGATGCGAATGGTGCTAATAGTAACTTCCATGATTTAGGCGTTTGCTTTTCCCACACCCCCTACTCTTTCACACCCCTTAACTCCAAATATTCCAAAAATACCCTTGAGTAGAGTGTGTGTTTTCACCGATTCGGGGATGGGCAACCAAATATATTCGGTTGAGGTCAACCGAACAGTAAAAAGGTGAATGTGGTGTGAGAGTCCATTTTTTGTAATAAAATAGGGTGTTCGAACACCTCACGCGAACTCGCTCGCATTTACTTCGCTCGAACAGTGAAATTACGCACGCAGAGGTGTGAAGTCAAGATTTAACACACACGAACGATAAACATTCAAACTCGCTCAAGGCCCGTGTTCGAACAGTAAAATTTCGTGAAAAAAAGAAGTTTTGGCTAACCTTTTGGTCTTTTCAAACCCTTATGGGGTGTGTTTTGAGTAGGAGGGGGTGTGGGAAAAGCAAGCGCCATGATTTATTATCTTCTTTAAGTTTTGGGCTGAAGCCCAACCCAGCATCCTCAAAGGCGGTTAGACATGTATCCGTTGACTGGGCGCAAAGTTGAGTGGGGTGCGGGACCAGGGGTAAATTAGTAAAAACACGTAGTCTCCCAAAGGCAAAAGGGAACGAGCGTGGGTTGCTATAATTTTCGCTATTCTCTCAGTTCTCAATCACTACTCGCTTTCGCAAAAATACGCCCTTTGCATTCTCTCTCTTCCTCGACTCCGCGGCTTAGATCTGAGGAGTTCGGGAAACCCTAACCGCCTTCTCTATTCTCTAACGATCAAATCACTCTCTTCGCCGTCGCTTTTCTCTCTGATCAACGAATTTTTCACCTACCTAAGGTCTCTCTTTCTCACATCTTTTCCGATTCGATGCTGTTATATCTCGTTTTTTTTCTAACGATGATAGTTTTTTCTCAATCTGTTTCAGAATCTTGTTGTGTTTCAATCGATTTACTTGTTGTTGAACATAGACGTATTGGATCTATTTATGCTGTTTTGGCTGTTGGATTTTCGTTTATTTTGTTTGTTCTTGAATCGTTTTCGAACGTTAGCTTAATATCGTTTGTTTTCTATTGGCTGCCTATGCCGTATGGCGATTTTGATTTATTTATTCATCTTCGTTTCTCATGTATAGTTCTAGATACTTAATATTTTCATGTAGGTTATATAATTTTTCGGAAGCGTGTCCTCGATTTTATTTTAATCTTATCTGGTGTTTGAATCGTGTTCTTTTTTTTTGTGTTTGTAGTAGTTTGTTCTGGTTTTGCTTTTGCTAATCTTCTGTGTGTGATTAGACACTTGGATTCGATTTTGCAAACTTGATTTTATTAAAAGTGATTTAGAGTGAAGTGATTTATGTTGAGAACTATTATTTAAGGGTCCTTTGGGAACTATAACGACAAATTCTTGAAAACGTTATTGAGTTATGTGACATTATTTGGTTACGTCAATATACAATAAATTGATTTTTCTTGTGGCTAAATTACGAAGTGTTGCCTATACCACTGCTATGAGAGAATGATGTTCGACTGCAAACTGGAATTTGCCTTACGGAACATGGTAGCTTCATTTATGAAGCACATTTGAGCCGCAAAATAATCTTGCTTGGATTGGCTAATTGAGAAAATGCTGTACCAAACATGCTTTAGTAATTGTGCGGTAATATTTTTTCTTTTCATCTTGCAGTCATGGCAGGAGCTGCACCCGAGGGTTCTCAATTTGATGCTCGTCAATTTGATACCAAGATGAATGAGTTGTAAGAACACTGCCTAATCAATTTTTTGCTCTTGTTTTGATATAAAGTATACAATATAATTCTGTTTTGTTGCATTTATTTACTGTTACTGCTAATGTTTCTGTCTAATTTTGGATACATACTTGCTATGCTATTCTATTATTCTAATATTATTTGTTTGATTTTGGTAACCTCCTACAGGCTCACAGCTGATGCGCAGGACTTTTTCACATCTTATGATGAGGTTTATGATAGTTTTGATGCTATGGGCTTGCAAGAGAATCTCCTTAGAGGCATTTATGCATATGGTAGAGATTTGTATTTTTATTTATATGTGATGGCAATTGAAATTTACTTCATCTAAGTGTTTTGAATTTTGGGACCTTGAAATCCAGCTGGCTTTTTAAGTGTCAAATATATGGTGGCAGCATAACACTCTGGTCATGTTTTTTTTGGTGTTTTCTCTGCAAACATTTGTTTTCACCGTCCTGCTGCATCTCTGTGCAAACAATTGTTTTCACTATCCTGCTGCTGATATTCATATATTTATCTATGGCTAAATCCTTTAACTAGTTTAATTTTTATTATAGGTTTTGAGAAGCCATCAGCTATTCAGCAAAGGGGAATAGTTCCATTCTGCAAGGGGCTTGATGTTATACAACAGGCTCAGTCTGGAACTGGAAAGACAGCAACTTTTTGCTCTGGAATTCTGCAGCAACTTGACTATAGCTTGACAGAATGTCAAGCCTTGGTCTTAGCACCAACCCGTGAGCTTGCACAGCAGATTGAGAAGGTTATGCGGCCCTTGGAGATTATCTAGGTGTGAAGGTGCATGCCTGTGTCGGAGGTACCAGTGTTCGTGAAGATCAACGATCCTATCAAGCGGTGTTCATGTTGTTGTTGGCACTCCTGGTCGTGTGTTTGATATGCTGCGCAGGCAGTCACTTCGCCCAGATAACATCAGGATGTTTGTATTGGATGAGGCTGATGAAATGCTTTCCCGTGGTTTTAAAGATCAGGTGCTTTTTAATTCACACATCCTTTAATGAGTTTTATCCATTTTCACTTTATTAAATTTTGTTTTAGAGCTAGTATATACAGTACCCACACATCTCTATCTTCCTTCTATGATAACCATTAACCAAATATTCATATCCAGGTTCAAAAGTTTCTTCCTGTACTATGTCGTCTGTCCCTTTAAATAAAAAATATTAAAATAATATTAATTTAAGCAATAGTTTGGATGGAGTCTTAAAAAGATAGGGTAAATATTTTTTTTACGAGTTTGTTTCAAGGTATAGAATCGTATTCCTTCAAATAATGTTACTGGTAATGCTACTTTCAGTATAATATTCCCAGGTACAATACTATTCTTAAATTTGTTTGGCAAGTACATGGTGTTCCCAGTAATGTTTTTAAAGTTAATTTAGTTTAATATAACTTATATTCTGGTGGAGATTTAAGATTCCTACCCCGAGAATATTTTGCATTCCATTAAACACTTTTATTTTACCTGTAGTAAAACTAAAAATAAAATGTGACAGTAAGTTCCTGTCAGTATCTTGGAGATATATTTTTTATTGGCCTATAGAGTTACAGTCCTAATAGTATTGGTGCGAACTTATTCTAACTTCCATTTTATTATCAGATCTATGATATATTCCAGCTGTTGCCATCTAAGATTCAAGTGGGAGTTTTCTCTGCTACAATGCCTCCTGAAGCACTTGAGATCACTAGGAAGTTTATGAACAAACCTGTGAGGATCCTTGTGAAGCGTGATGAGCTCACCTTGGAGGGTATAAAGCAGTTTCATGTCAATGTTGAGAGAGAGGAATGGAAGCTTGACACACTATGTGATCTTTATGAGACATTGGCAATCACTCAAAGTGTCATTTTTGTGAACACCAGAAGGAAGGTTGATTGGCTCACTGACAAGATGAGAAGCCGTGACCACACAGTCTCAGCAACCCATGGAGACATGGACCAGAATACTAGGGACATTATCATGCGTGAATTCCGTTCTGGGTCTTCTCGTGTTTTAATAACAACTGATCTTTTGGCCCGTGGTATTGATGTGCAGCAAGTATCTTTGGTTATAATTATGATCTCCCAACACAGCCTGAGAACTATCTCCATCGTATTGGTCGAGTGGAAGGTTTGGAAGGAAGGGTGTTGCTATCAACTTTGTCACAAAGGATGATGAAAGAATGCTGTTTGACATTCAGAAGTTCTACAATGTGTTAATTGAGGAGCTGCCTTCCAATGTCGCTGAACTACTGTGATAAGATTTTTCTTCCATCATATTAGACGAGAGTTGGTTTCTGAGGTAAGTGTTATGTGATGTTTCTCCCTTTTTGCCCCATTTGTTGTATTTCTGCTTTAAAACCTTGTTTGACCTTTTAATAGGCGTAGTAATTTATTTTACATTTTCAGTCGTTTAAATGTCCTAAGTATAAGTACTTGCAATGTGGAATCCCATTATTGTCTGAATTGGTTTATTGGTCGTTGTTGCACTATTCTAGCAAGTAAGGTTTTTGATACAAGTTTAAGTTATTCTGTTGGGATAATTTGATTTTTTCACCGTATCCAAAGCTGAATTGCTGGGATGGCCCATAAAGCGTTGGTTTATTGGCTTGTGTTGTGCATAGGATAGGACTCAACTTGAGATATGCTTTTATATAGAACGCATTTCATTCCCTTGATTGATTTGCAATTTTAAAATGGTAGCATGGTCGTGCTGATGATTACTACCATTCCAGTCGAGACAGTTATGGACTTAATGGGAGACGGCGTTTCTTTGAATCGTTGAGGGGAATGGATTCACTCACCGGATTTCTCTCCAGTTTTAATATATACCATTAAACTTCAACCTCTTCCTCCTTTTTTTTTCTTTTATATTTTGGAGCATCTTTTTTTTTGAATGCTGAGAAATTTGCTGGATGAAATTGTGGCATGAGAGAATCCACTCCTGAGGGACCGCAAAGTCAACTTATTTTCGCATATAATGATGTTGAAACAGCAAGACACCGTTTAATTTCAAATAATAGAAAGAAAGCCAAGAAAAGGATACTGAGAAAGAATCTAGATGATAGGTTCTTTTACTTGTTTCTGTTTCATATGAGAAAAATAAAAAATAAACGCTATAAAAAGCTTGGGTGCTCAAGATTTTCTTTTATTTTATAAAATAGGCTTGGGTTGTGAATTTCTTTATTTTATAAAATAATTTATAATTCGGGCAATTGTAGCAGGCCCGTACTTCCACCCTCGTACACACTTCTAACCTTAAATATTGTAAAATACCTAAGAACTCTTTTCCCACACACTCGCTTCCCCTTTCTCACTTCACACCCTCTCCCTCTTACCACCACCATCTCCTACTCACTATCACCATCTCCCATTTACCAACACCACCATATGTTTCTCTTAATCATTACCACTACCACCTTTGCCACCACCATCCTCTTACCACCATCACCACATCCTTATCTCCTCTTCTCCTTCACCACTACCACCATTTAGTGTTGGAAAAATTTGGAAATGGTACTGAGTTGCTTAAAAATACTCAGGTCTGTCACTATAGTATCGAATCGATACGGTCCTAAAAATAGATTTAGAGAGTACGACACTATGATACTGTATTAGTTGGACAGCATAGTGTCATACCTGTTAAGAATCTGCAAGCTTGGGGTGTTCAGCAAAATTGTGCCATTGCACTATGATACCATACTTTGTTCCATTATATTGTCTTAATCGTTAAACCCCTGAAAAAAAGGGAGCACTTTAAAGTTTTTTTATTTTGTTGAGTTTGGAGGTGTGTGGAGAGCAGGAGGGAGTGGAAAGGTCCTCCACACCATCTCAAACTTCTAGAGTGGCCTGAATGGTGCCAATTCAGCTAAAAACAAGGAAAATTTGATTAGATCACTATGTAGGGTGTTCAGAACCAAGAATCCAATAAAAATTGCAAATTGAATCTACTCAAATTGAAAACCACAAAAGATCGATATTTATTGGATGTATTTCGTTTTTTTTTCAATTAACTGTGCGGTTCGGCCTATGGTTTTTGTTTTACCAACCAAATAAAATTGAATTGGGAATTCTTTGCATTCAAAACCATAATTTAGCAAAACATAAAAAGCACAATGGAAAATGAGATTTCATCTCCAAGTAGTCTAGTCTATTTAGTCGTTATTAGGTACATGGATCAAGTTATATTGGGATTTTTTTAGTTATTAATTAAGCTTAATATATTATTTTAAATATTTTATTTTATTTTTGTAATCAAGGAATTCTTTAATTAAGGTATTGTTTTTTTTTTTTGTAATTAAGTTACATTGAAATACTTTACCAGAGAGATTCTTTGTAATGAAGAACACTCGCTTACACCTACTAGTTTTCAATACTCGCCCTCCTGACTGTTAATACATAAATAATATTAATAGGTGTAACAAATGGGTTCGTTAATATCGCATGGGGTTCGTTAAATTTCATCGTATAATCGAGTAATTAATTTTTTTCGAAAGAATAATATCGCATCGTACTTGAAAGAAAATTTTGTACTGGTCAACATTGAGCTTGTCAACTGTGAAAGAAAATGATGTTACTTTGCAAAATATAAAATTTAATAACTGTGAATAAAAAATTAAATTATAAATATTAATTAAATAACAAATATTATAATTTTGAAAGGAACTTTAATAAAGACAAAATACTTTACCAGAGATTCTTTGTAATGAAGAACACTGTTTACACCTATAATATCAGTTTGAATCCGCAAGTCCTTTTTGTCTTCCTTACACAACTCGTGACAAGTCCCTTATCTCTTCCTCACACAAATATTTTGCCTAGATAAAAGTAGTATTTTTTTAAGGAAAAAGTAGTAATATTTAGATTTAGAATTAAATTAATTAATTTTAATTTTATTTTATATTATTTTTCTCGCAAAAAATCAAACTAACAAAACTGATCAAAATTGCATTGGTTTGGGTTGGTTCAGATTTTTTTTAAGAAACTAACCGAACCAAACAAACTGCATGCATTTTTACCTTGCAGTTCAGATGGTTTTTAGGTCCAAAATCGAGCCAAGCCGCATTGCAGACACTCATATTGGAGAACTGTGAGCTTATATTTATGAATTATTGTTCTGGAAACTTTTTTGTAACAAAAGTTGTCTAAAGATAATATTAATGCCAAGGGCGTTGGTTCAACTCCTGTTATTGGTGTGAGAATCTATTGGTGGTGATCTGAAAGTACATTTGTTAGCGCTTAAAAGGGCAAACCCTAGTGAGTTCCGAAAGCCCAACAACTCACCTAAACTTTTAATTTCAAAAAAAAAAATTAATCTGAAAATAGTTTTAGAAATGACAGGATGAATTGTTTTTGTACGATAAACGTATAAAAAAGTTTAACAATTTGTCAAAATATCAGTGAAATATAATAGGCTTAAATATGTTTTTACCCCTGCAAATATGGGGTGTTTTGCTTTTACCCTTTGCAAATTATTTTTTTAAAAAAACCCCTTGTAAAATCAACTTTTTTGGTTTTAGTCATTCTGTTAGATGGACGTTACAAAAAACGTCTATATGGCATTTTTAAATACGCTTACTCCCGCAAATATGGGGTGTGTTTTGCTTTTACCCCCGGAAAATTTTTCCATTATCCTATCCCCACCTCACGCTTTCATTCATCTCTTCCACAAATTCCTCCATTATCCTCTCTCCCCACCTCATCTCTATCTCTCACTTCTTATCAATATATTCTTCTCCATTCAACTCTTACTTCCACAAGCAAATCCTCTAATATTCAATGTAACAAAATGGTCCAAACCTCAAACTTCATCTCTCTCTCTCTCTCTCTCTCTCTCTCTCTCTCACCACCATTATTTCTTCTCATTCCAAATCTCAAACTAGAACCCATCTTCTCTTTCTCACAGTAACCAACACACAGTTTAATTAAACCACACACATTTATTAAACCCATAAAACCTTAATTTTGAGATGAAGAACAATCCATAAACAACAATCCATAAAACTTGAAACAAACCCTAAAATCATAATCGCAATAAAAGTTAATTACATGTTGTGCTCATAGTTTGCTGATTCTGTGAGAGAGAAAGAGAGAGAGACGAAGAAGATGAGAAGATGGGTTCTGGTTTGATATGGAAGTGTTGGTTTGTGTTGGAGATGAAAAAGTTGATATGAGGTTGGGTGGGTGCTGAGGAAGAAGAAGGAGATTTAGATTTTTTTGCAAGGGGTAAAAGCAAAACACCCCCTATTTGCAGGGGGTAAAAACGTATTTAAAAATGCTACATAGACGTTTTTTGTAACGTCCATCTAATAGAAGGACTAAAACAAAAAAAGTTGATTTTGCAAGAGGTTTTTTTTTTAAAAAAATTGCAGGGGGTAAAAGCAAAACACCCCCTATTTGTAGGGGTAAAAACATATTTAAGCTAATATAATATTATCCGAGCGTTAGTATTTTTTTCTTCTAAATCTTTGTTCTTACCACTAATTCAAGGCACCAAGTGGCGCATCTTTATAGAGCTTGGGGAGCCACTTACTGCACTTCCTACCCCATTAAGTTAATATATATAGATATATTTTATATTCAAAGTTTGAATATATAGAACCAAATGAACACTAAGCAACAAAGGATCAAGAAATTAAACTAAGTAAGAGCATTATTTGTGTATTTAGGGTCCCCAGCTCAATTCTTGTGATGGTCAAACCTCTTTTTTATAGTTATTTGTATATTTTTCTCAAAAATTAATATAAAAAACTGCACTAAGCAATATTTGAACTTAGGACATTAAAATTGACATAGATAATTTTGACCACTAAACCAAACAAACTATCATAAATACACCATTAATTTTATTTTATATATTTGTTACTATTTTGGCTCCCTCCAATTTTTTTGGCAAGATCCGCCACTGCAAGGCACTATATTGTTACCAGCCGACCATGTTAGAATATGGGCAAGTTTGATAAAGGGATTAATTCAGTCAACTGGTGTTTGCTTTTCCCACACCCCCTCCTACTCTTTCACACTCCTTAACTCCAAATATTCCAAAAATACCCTTAAGTAGAGTGTGTGTTTTCACCTATTCGGGGATGGGCAACCGAACAAGTATAAAAGGTGAATATGGTGTGAGAGTCCATTTTTTGTAATAAAATAGGGTGTTCGAACACCCTCATGCGAACCTGTTCGCATGACTTCGTTCGAACAGGTGAAATTACGCACAAGAGGGTGTGAAGTCAAGATTTAACACACACGAACGATGTCATTCGAACCTGTTCGAACAGATGAAATTTCGTGAAAAAAAAGAGGTTTTGGCCAACCTTTTGGTCTTTTCACACCCTTATGTGGTGTGTTTTGAGTAGGAGTGCAAAGTGGAAAAGGAAACACTCTAGTCAACTAGTCACAAACTAGCATATATGTTACTTTTGTGACTTGGGTTTTTTCCGCACTCTCCTTCTCTATCTCACCCCATAATTCCAAAAATCCTGCTTTTACCTGGTTTGTTAAAAAAATTAAAATTTCTAATTACCTCTAAAAAGGTAATTCCTGCTCAAAAATAAAGAATTTCTGATTTACCTCAGACTCTGAAGATTTTCTAATTACCTCAAAATGAGTTAATTCTAAAATTACAATTTTTTTTTTCAATTATTAATATTTTTTATTTACATTATTTTTTTTAACAAAGGGCGAGTAGAGATCGACTGCATAAAAGGTAGCGATGCAGCAGTAGTCTTCCGAGCAAAGACTCACAAATTGACGACGACAAAGATGTCGGGAGGCCAACAAAGAGCAGATTCTTCTCTCTAGATACCACAGAGGCTCGTAGTCAGATCATGACATTCCTCGCCACTTGCAGAAGGCATCGTATATATGTCCAAAATGACATATATACGATTTGTTTTAATTTTTATTACTAAAAGGCTATTAAAAATAGTCAAAACTACTCTAAAAAAATATAAAAACACCACTAAAAATCTAACAAAACCAAAATAAGGCTATACAAATTTTTTTAGATTTTTGGAGACTATGAAAATTTAAAAATCGTAAAAATAGTAAACGATGGAATTTGAGATTTTGAGGCCAGTAGTCCCGTAAGAAGTCCCTTTAAGGAGTCTTGATTCTTGATTTTTTAGGATATAATGGTCGTGGTTTCATTACGATCGTAGTATGTCATCCAAAACTAATTTTTTAGCCTAAATTATTCGCTCAAATAAAAATATTAATAATTCCAAAAATTAATAATTGAAAAATATATTAATTTTTCGAATTACTCGTAAAATAGGTAATTTCGTTCATTAAATGTGAACCGAATTACCTCATTTCAGAGTAATTCAAAATCTTTCGAATTACAGTAGAATTTGAATCGAATTACCTTTTTAGAGGTAATTCAAATCTTTAATTTTTTTTTAACAAACCAGGGTAAAAACAGATTTATGGGAATTATGGGGTGAGATAGAGAAGGAGGGGTGCAAAAAAACCCTTGTGACTTTTGAGTAATTATGATTAAAGTCAAAAATTCACGATACATCAAATAATGAGCAGTTAATAGTTTATAAATTCTTTTTCCGATGATACATATAAATTAAATTCTTAATTTTGTACGAGGCATGGTCTTTGTTTGACAAAAATAAATTCGTTGGTTTACATAGCATAATATAATGTGGTACTTGTCCAGATTTTATATAATCCACTACCATTTTACATTCCATCTAGAAAATTACATGTTTAGACCCAAAATTGTGACCCTTGAAGAGCATAAAACAGACTAATTAATTCTCCTTCCACAACCTCAAAATACAATCATATGATAAATTGAAAGATGCATCAACATTGCATTAATAAAAACAACTAGGGTTTCATAAACACTTTCCATCTCAAGCAATCCAAAAGACTCACTGTTACACTTTCTCTATACATCTATCAAACTAGGCATTTTACTATACCATTAACATTATTTCTTTTAACTTAGTAACTTCCCCTACTAACATAATTTCAAATTTCAAAATAACAAAACTATTTAACAATTTTGGTAATACAAAACCCAAGAAAGACTTTGACGAGACAGAATTGCCTCTTTCCAAATTTAACTATGCCTGCCTCGAATCCAAATCTCATGCAGCAGAGATGTTAAATTTCATGAGAGCCTTTGTCATCATCATGGCCCTACCCACTGGAGTGATTACCTGCAATCATACGGAGAGAGATACCCAGTTTATACAAAAAAATAAATAAATTTGGTAATACAAATGGAGTTTATCATGCTGTTAGTACAAAAGGTTTTCATTTGAAAAGATGATGAGAACGATAGAAATTATCATGCTGTTAGTTGGGATGTGGTTACTTGTCCTAGGCATCTTGAGGGGCTTGGTCTTAGGCTCATGCTAATCATGAATTTTGTTTGTCTCATGAAGTTAGATGGTGCCTTCAAGGAAAGCTTGAATCTAGTTGGTTGGTTGGTTGGTGGTCTTATCAGAAGGGAGGAGAGGAATTGTATTATTGGTTTTGTTAAAAATATTGGTAGCTGTAGTGCTTAAATGTCTTGAGAAGAATCAAATTTTCTCTCTGGTAGCTTGGAAGTCAATGTTGCTCATATCTATAGAGAAGCCAAGAAGTGTGCTGACAGACAAGCTTGTTTCAGTTGGGTGTGGGCAACAAGAGGATTTCCAGATTTTGACACTGCCCTGTTGTATCTTGTGTCTTTGTTGCTAGCTGATTGTATATATAGGAGTCTCTACTCCCCGTGTTATTATAGTCTAGTTTCTTTTATCTGGAGTTAGGCCCTCTCACGTACCCAAAAACACTAGGGGTTTAGGAAAAATGGATTCCATTCTATAAAATATTAAAGGTTAGACAACTCTTTTGTTGATAGACAATGGTTAGATAAACTTCATTTGTACTACCAAAATTGTTCAATAGTTTTGTTATTTTGAATTTTGAAATTATGTTGGTAGGGGAAGTTACTAAGTTAGAACAAATAATGTTAAATGGTGTAGTAAAATGCCTAATTTGATAAATGTACGTGGAAAGTATAACTATGAGTCTTTTGGATTCCTTGAGATGGAAAATGCTTATGATATGTCGACAAGTTGTTTTCGACTTACATTTATAAGCTCTTTTGGATAATTTATAAAAATAATGTTTATTTTTAAAATAGTTTGATTTTTAAATAATGCTTATTTAAAATAGTTTGATTTGTTTTATTTTTTGTTATAAAAGTAGCTTATGCGCACTTAAACGACTTAGATTTGTGATCTAAAAATGAAATCAACGGCTGACATTTAACCACACGCCTATTTTAAAACGGGGTTCAGTTTCTTCACCACATCCTCACACATTCTTCACCAAACCCTACTCTCCTTCTTCCCAGATTACTCTCCCTCTTGACAGATACAACCAACCTGAAATGGAATGACAATTGTGCCCAACCCAGTACTCAAACGACAAATTCCTAACGACCCTTCATCACCATGGGACTGTCACCACCGACGAACATGGTGTTGTGTTTCGTTGTCCTAACCATATCTTCTCGCAGATGAGTAAGACATCACCTTCGCCCAACCAAGGAAAAGGTCGAGAGGAAGATTCGCTCTGTAGGAGCGTGGCGTAAAGACGTGGATCATATACGCCGTAAAGTACAATTGTAGAGATGATGGACCGCCCATTATTCACCATGGAGATCCAAAGCGATGACGACGTCCGCGCAATGATGGGACATCTAGCTAACGCTCCAATGGGACGAGTATCTTGAGCCGCACGCGGACACAAGACGCACTCCGTAAGAGGTCATTTATCTTCCGAATAGTGACTACCGAAACACTAGTTTCTTAGTTAGTTGTTTGCTTATGTTGCTTTTAAGTCTTTCGTATTTGTTGTCTTTCGTATTTGCTGTTTTTTGTTTTTCATGTCTTTCGTATTTGATGTACGATTCTGGTTTTTAATAATAAACTATTTGTCTAACTTAAACACCACCGTAACATAGATTAGTAATTAGTAAATAAGTCATAAATATTCATATCCAATTAGACTAAACCAATTTAATAAAATCAACCAACTAATTAAACTCCCAACAAAACACGTAAACCGTGGCCACCAAACAACGGTTCGAACAATACCATGCGAACCATGTTCGAACAGCCTCATGCGAACAGGTACGCATGCTCTCGTTCGTACGCATGGAGGAATTTTATGTTTTTTGAATTAGGGGTATTTTGGGGATTTAAGAAGTTACGGGGTGTGTTTGAGTAGAATGGGGTGTTGGAAAAGCAAAGTCCACTACTAATTACATTTTAGGGCCCAAAATAACAACTAAAACTATACTAACATTTCCTCCCTTAAACTGAAATCCATTTGAATTTCAGTTTATCAGTCTCTGACTTCACCTGTTGTGCACATTCCCATCTCCTTTATTAGCTTGCTAAAGCTTTCAACCTTCAAAGCTTTAGTGAGAACATCTGCCAATTGATTCTGTGAGGAACATAGTTCCAGTTCTCCAGCTCCCAAGTTACTGAAACCTCTTAGGAAATGATATCTAACATCGATGTGTTTGCTTTTCCCATGCATCACTGGGTTCTTTGACAACTTAAATGTAGAGCTGTTGTCACACAATACGGTGAGACACTCATTCTAATCTTGCTTTAGAGCCTTCATAATTCTCTTGAGCCAAGTACCATGACAAATACAGTATGCATATGCCACAAATTCAACTTCTGTGGTAGATAGAGTCACTATAGGTTGTTTCTTTGAAGACATGGACATTGCACCAGAATTAAACATGTAGACATACCCACCAGTACTCTTTTTTATCATCCAAATCTCCAAAGATAATCGCTTATCACAAGAACTAATCAACCCTTGTTTCTTTCCTCTCTCTTGTACATAATACCCGTATCAGTTGTACCTTTCAGATATCTAGTAGTCTTTTTGCTGCTGTTAGATGCTCCATTGTTGAATGCTCCGTGAATCTACTAATCATGCTCACACCAAACATAACATTAAGCCTTATTGCATTTAAGTACATTATGCTCCCAACAATCAGCTTGAAGACAGTTGAGTTCACGCCATCGTTGTCTGCTATTCTTTGACAACTTGCACCCTCGTCAGACTCTAGATCGCACACGTTTTGCATTCGCCATGCCAAATCTATCCGTAATCTCAAGTATGTACTTCACCAAAGAATGAAAATTCCTTTGTTATTGTGAATCGCTTTTACCCCAAGAAAATACCTCCTCTTTCCAAGGTCAGACATGTCAAACTCCTCTTGCATCGACTTTCTGAATTTGCTAATTAACATGGGATCATTGCTGGTGTAGATCAAGTCATCTACATATAAGCACACTATGAGCATTTTCTTCTTCTATTCATCTCCCTTAATGTAGAGAGTATGTTCATGAGAACACTTCTCAAAACCTTCCTTATCAAAGTAGCTATCTATCCTGTTGTACCAGACTCTAGGCACCTGCCTAAGCCCATACAAGACTTTCTTCGATCCATAGACCTTCTGATCTCTCATTCACAAAACCTTGAAGTTGCTCCACATAAACGATTTCTTCAAGTTCTCCATGTAAGAAAGCAGACTTTACATCTAATTGGTGTATTTCCCAAGTCTCAGCTGCAACAATTGCATTTACGATATGATGGTATCCCATCTTGAAACTGGTGCATACACTTCTGAGAAATCAACTCCATGCTGCTGAGAATACCCTTGGCCACGAGTATTGCTTTGTATTTATCTATCTTTCCTTACTCATTATACTTAGTCTGGTAGACCCATTTAACTCAATTTATTTTGGCATTTGGAGGCAAGTCTACAAGTTCCGAAGTACTGTTCTTTTCTCTGGACTGAATCTCAATACTCATTGCTTTCCTCCACTTATCATGTTGTCAATTGTCTTCTAATTCCATTCTCAGAGCAGAAATCAACGAATTCCTTAAAATTAAATCCCCCCTCTATTAGTTCTTAAACAACTTATGAAACATTTGCTCTCATTTTCAACCATCACCTTAAATCTTTTAAAAGTCTCAAAGGCCTATGATTTTTCCCTTAAGAAGTATACCTATCCATTTCTACTAAAGTCATCAATGAAAGAGATAAAGTACCTTTTTTGCTATTTGATCATGGAGTGAGAGGTCACAAATGTCCGAGTGTACCAACTCCAATAATCTTGATGCTCTCCAGCTACTCTGTTTGGCCATGTTGTCCCTGTGTTGCTTTCCAATTAGGCACTCAGAAGAATTCTTCTCTAGGCTATTCAACAATGGCAAACCCTTCACCATTTCCTTTTGGTTTAGCAAGCTCATACCATTATAGCTCATATGAGCATATCTCCTGTGCCATAGAACTGAATTTACCTCTGTTGAAGCTTGCAAACAGTTTGATACTATAGGTGTCCCCTTCGCTAATAACATTCATTATTTTCCATGTTAGAGATCATTATCAGCCCTTTCTAATCATGAAATACCTTGCACTAATTGTTCTTAAACATCACGGTCAATCCCTTTTCTTGAAGCTGACTAATGCTAAATAAATTGCTTCTAAGATCAGGAATATAATACACATCAATGTGTATCTGCACACACACCCTATCTCAATTTTAACCCTCACTTTACCCAAACGAGTGCTCCAATTTTGACAGATTTTCCAAAGTTTGTATCTAAATCAAAGAACCAAGATTTGATACCACACATATGATTACTACATCCACTATCAAGAAACCATACTACATTTGCTGTGTTCTTGGAGTCACCAACAACCTTGAGGAGCATTTCCTCTTCATCATCGAACCCAACATAATTAGCCACCTTCCCTTCAAGGTCAGGGCACTCGTATTGAAAGTGCCACAACTTGCGACACTGTAACATTAATCCATGGTTTCATTTGAAGAAAATCTTCCTCTACCTCTTCCCATACCTTTGCCTATGCCTCTTCCTCTTGCTGTGCTAGCCACCTTCAATGCTTCTTCTTCTTCCTTTTGACCTTTCATTCGTTGTTCTTCAACAACGAGGCTGCTCTGTAGCCCATCAACAATTAGGGTTTGTACGTTGTTTGCTTGTTCTATGGAGCAAACCGCGTAATTGTACTTCACAGGCATAGATCTTTGAATCTTTTCGACTACACCAGTCTCAGTCACATTTCCCCCATGTTTCTTCATATTATTCGTAATTGACAAAGTTTTTGAGAAGTACTCATTTACCGTTTCTGATTCTTTCATTCTCAGCAACTCTAATTCGCGTTTCAACAATTGCAATTGTGCATGCTTCACTTTCAGTTGAACCCTTGATTTTTTGTTTGAGAGAATCCCAAATGCCCTTGATGGAGTCACCATTCAAGATTGTCTCCAAAATGTTGCGATCCAAAGCTTGATAGAGGTAATTCTATGCTTTCAAGTCTTTTAATTTCCATTCTTCCGCCGTCTTTCTCAGCTCTGACGTCGCATTCCGACATATGTCTGGGATCCCATTCTCGACGATCTCCTAGTACTCGTTGACCTGAGAAGATTCTCCCTAAACATTGCCCAATGGTCGTAGTGCCCATTAAATTTTGGGATTGCCGGTTGAACGTACGTCGCAATCTCCTTCTTTGCCATTGAAATGCAGTTCACTCTATTTCGATTTTCTTGAATCTTGCACTGTGAAGGACCCTGATGCCAAATGTTAGTGGTGTTGTAACTGTTCTAATTGATTTCATTAACTATGAAAATATGTCTTTATACAAGGTTACATTCAGACATGCAAATAACAAACTGGACTCAATGCACTTTACTGAATACAAAAGAATAATTGGGCTTACAATAATACAAGGCCCAATCAAACACATGACAGACTACTAATTACATTTTAGGGCCCAAATAGTAAGTAAAACTATACTAACATTTTCATCAACTCTAGCCGTCTCTCTAAACTTTCTTTTCTTCTTTTCCTTCTTGTTGATTTATTGGAGAGAGGTTATTTTGGGTATTTTTTGTTGGGAATCACTCTTCTTCATCTCTCTCTCTCTCTCTCTCTCTCTCTCATTTTCTAAAAATGGTTTCCATATAGATCATGTTTTTCTTTAATTTCATTGGAGTGCGACGTTGTTTATTTGTTGCTTGATGCAACATTATTTGATTTTTCGTTTTGTTGTTGTTCACGACCAGGCCGAGCATCACATTGATGCCGCAGACTCAAGATAGCGCTTGAGGGACTGGGCGCGACATCAAACAGACCGGACCATAAGACTCCACATAGTCAGGCCGAGGAGCAGCTAAAATACTCGGCGAGATACTCAGCGAGATACTCGGCAAGGTCTTGTAGGGTCGACTCTAGTAGAATCATCGGTTTGTCTAGCAACTGACGACTCCATTTGTAACTGATTCATTATTATGTAACGACTGTTATTATTATGTAACGACTATCTAATAATTAGTCATTAATATCCGTATCACTATATAATCCGCCCTCTGTGGCTAATGAAAGGGTTGATTATTTTGCTATTCAAGCGAGACAAATCACTTCTTGTTCGTGACTATCTCTACTCTAAGAAATAGATAGGAACAGTTGTAATTTTCGTTTGATTCAGATTGACCGATCAATTTTGATCAATTACAAATTTGATAAATGATTTGAGCGTGAACATTATAGATCCAAGTGCATGGGTATTCCGGTCAATTTCACGATCTTAGGGGGCGTTTGTTTCGGAGATATAAAGATGGTTCCAAGGAATCTAGGATGGGAAAGAAAGATTCCTATGTTTGTTTTGAAAAAATTAAAAAGTATTCCGCGAATGTTGCTTTCACTCGTGAAAGTTGTTTCTCACTTTAATAGGAATGTGATGCCATCCAAAAGTAGTGGTATTCTTTGATTCCAAGATGAGGAGTTTCATTTTTTGGAACAAAATTACCTTCCTAACCCTCACTTATCCCCCACTCACCCACTCATTAAAATCACCTGCTAAAAAAACTGCTGCCCGCCATTTCCTTTTGTTAAAAGGCGTACCTTCCTCTTTTTTCATTATTTTTCAAACCGACGCCGACGCGGTATTTGAAGCTCGCTACCATAATCAAAAAGAAAGAAGTGAGTGAAAAGGCAAAGTGGTACTCTCGCTCTCAAACAAAATCTTGGGAGTAAAAATAAGGCAAAGTGGTACTCTCATTTTACAAATGCATTATTACAAAATATTATTTTAAAAAAAATTATAAGTAAGTAATCACTTTAGTTTATATTTTTATTTCACATTTAATTATTTAGAAATCTAAAATAACATGTTATATATAATCAGGGGTATTTCGATAATTACATTGTTTATTCCCTAACGTATAAGATTTAACCAAACAAATTTATAAATCGTTCCAAAGAATTGATTCTCGAACTTGCAACTAACCAAACACGTTTTAGGAAATACTTAGGAATCACATTTCTAGTCATCGGATTCCTAAACATGCAATTCCTTGGATTGTAATTTCTATCCGGGAAACAAACGCCACCTTAGTAATTTTGAACTTATATTGTTTTCAATAAAATGATTATTAAAAAAAAAATTAAAAGCAACAAGAAAAGCCAATAACATACTCTATTAATCAAAAAAATATTTGTTAGGATAGGTTACATAGATCTCCGATACCTCTATTAATCAGGACCATAAAATTTAAAGCGTTTAAAATTTTTGAGAAGACCACGCAATTTGGCTAATTAATGTAAGATTTGAGAAGAACACGCAAACCAAATGAGAAACGAACAAGCCTCAATAAAGCAAATGACAACAAAATTCAATCAAATAATAGCTTGAAGGAGTCATAGCCTGGAAGGTTTGAAGGTGGCTTTTAAGTTGCACAAATCAAAGTTTTTGATTACACTGCCGTGAAATTTCACACCCTGTGATAAAGATGCTAGCCGTAAATACATCTGATCGTTAAATATTTTAAAATTGGGCCCAAAAATTTTAATAATAGAAATGGAAGCCCCACCCCCATTAATACATAAGCAGTCATTTAAGATTGAAATTGAAGCCCCCACCCCAATTCATTGCTGGCTTGCTTACCTTTTATTTAAATGATGCGCTTTGGTTGTTGATGGAGTTACAGACTTTTTCATTCTCCATTGTTTTCCCAATACTTAGCTTCATGGAATCTCTATCTCTATACATTAAGGCAGTAACGCATCTTTTCACCATTTGGGGGAATTTTTTTCTACCATATACCAATATACCCTCATTTTCAGACTCCCACTGCTTTTACCAATATACTCTCACTCTATACTTTTGATCGACATACCCCCACTCTATATTTTGTGCCCCACCATTTACCAATATACCCTCATTTTGTACTTCCACTGCTTACCAATATACCCCCACTATATATTTTTGGACCGACATACCCTCGATAATTTTTTTTTTTTTCCAACACTTTTTTTTTTTATTATTATCAAAATGTACCCTCATTTTGTTCCCCACTGCTTACCAATATACCCCCACTCTATATTTTTGGACCGACATACCCTCGATAAATTTTTTTGTCCAACACTTTTTTTATTATTATCAAAATGTACCCTCATTTTGTACCCCACTCGCTTACTTAATATACCCCACTCTATATTTTTGGATCGACATACCCTCGATAATTTTTTTTTTTTTCCAACACTTTTTTTTTTTATTATTATCAAAATGTACCCTCATTTTGTACTCCCATCGCTTACCAATATACCTCACTCTATATTTTTGACCGACACACTCTCGACACAAATTGAACCAATTTGATTTATCTCTATATCTCTTTTTTTTAGATAAATAACGAATTCATTTATGTGAAGCACGCGCACGCCAACCCATACAAACTAATCTTAATAGAACATGGAAGGGGGAGGGTCTCTCAAAACCTCCCCGAGCCAAAACTCATTGGGAAAAGACTCGTGAGAGGAAAATGAGTACCCCGCGCAAAAGAGTGCACAATGCTGGCTAGCCCATCGCTTCTCCCCGCCTAAGACAAACATGCCATAATCATTTAATTACAACAAAGAAAATGTTCTTACGGGGCAATTGAACCAATCCGACCACGATACCTTACAATTCCTCCTCTTCTTGATTTGAACCAACACCAAGCCGAATCTTTGACTCCCACAAAGTGATAGCGTAGCGATATCACCTCGCCTCGAAAATAACCTTATTTCGCCACCCATATATTCCAAATAACCGCCATCCATACCAATGCTTGACGCCCCTTTGTTTCTTCCCTTTCACCCTCTTTCCAAACTCTGTAAAGTGAGCAATTATATCTTCCGTATCACTCAACGGATATCCCAACCAAGCCGATATACTATACCAGATTGTTTTTGCCACACCGCACGACAAGAATAAGTGCTCAATCGATTCCTCCTCGCAAGAGCATAAGGCGCATGTAAGATCATTTGTGGACCGGATAATTCCTCTCCTATGTCTCTCTTAATTAATACACAATCGTTGACTTTCCACTTTCTATGGGAAAATTTTATTCCCACCATATCAATATACCCTCATTTTGTACCCCACTGCTTACCAATATACCCCACTCTATATTTTTGGACCGACATACCCCCACTCTATATTTTGTACCCCAGCATTTACCAATTTAACCATCATTTTGTACATCACTGTTTACCAATATACCCCCACTCTATATTTTTGGACCGACATACCCCTGACAATTTTTATTTGTCCAACACTCTTTTTTTTATCCACTTTTGGTGGGAAAATTTTATTCCCACCATTTACCAATATACCCTCATTTTGTAACCCCACTGCTTACCAATATACCCCACTCTATATTTTTGGACCGACATATAGGCATGGCAACAAAACTCCAACTCATGCACCCACCCGACCCGACCCGACCCGAGTTTGACGGAATCCCGCTTTGATCGGGATTGGGGGGGCGGGTTCGGATGTCGATACCCACCCCGACCCCGCCCAAACCCGCTCAACAACACATTAACTATTTATTTCATTTTATTTTATGCAAATATATTCATTGATTTTGTTTCATAATTTTGTTTATTTTAAGTTTTGATCTATTTTGAAAAGAAAAGTCTATTTTAATATTTTTAACTTTATTTTATCATTGTATAATAGCTATTATTTTATTAAATTAATTATCGTAAATATATTTTTTTTTTATTTTTTGCATAAGTTAGTGACGAAAAACGGGTACCCGCGGGGACCCGACCCCGCTTGGGGCGGGGATGGGGATATAAAACTCGACCCCGCTAGAGGTAGGGGCGGGGACGGGGGATCCAAAACCCGGCCCGACTACCCGTTGTTGTCATGTCTATCGACATACCCCTACTCTATATTTTGTACCCCACCGACATAAAATATCTAAATATCAACTTGAGTGCTTAACTGATTTCCACAATTAACACACATTATATATTACTTCTATTTTTAATTTTCTCCAATTGTTTTGACAAACTTGCTATTTTTAAATTTAAAATTTGAACATATATGCTTTTTAATTTTAAAAATATTTTTGAAGATAAAATAATAATAAAAAAGAACCATGTGTTCCTTTTAGTTTTAAAAATATTTTTAAAGATAAAAGTTATAAAAAAAATATTAAATCCCCTTCTTCCAGAATCATCATCCTCCTCTTCTTCTTTTTTTTCTTTTGATACAAAAATTGTGTTCCTTCTTTTAAATTTCTTTCAGAAGATTTGATAAAAAACAAGGTTCCTTCTTCACTATTTCTTCATGAAGGTTTGATTAGAAAACTGAGTGAGATGTTGTGCTACATCTAAGAGGGAGAAACTCAATCTGCAACATCAATGCTTTTGCTACTACAGGAGAAACCCTGGCTACAAAAGGGGGGAAGGTAACGGGTATGTGATGCAACTCGGTTTAGCTAGAAGAAGAAATTTCAAGCCTCTTGGAGTTTAGCTAGAAGAAGAATCGATTGGTCAATATTTAGATATGAATATCAGAATTGATTCAAGTCTACCGTAGCGTTAGTTTGGTTTGGCGGTGGAGAGGGAGAAAATTGCTTTTGCTTCCACTTTCGTGAATTCAGAGGCCTAGAATCATGTTTGGGTTTCTTCTGCAAAATTGATTCTACTCTCCCAAAATCGATTTTGAGAGAAGCTGCTATTTGGAGCTTTCACGGTCATGAGAAGCGATTTTGACATTGTTAATCCTTCACCTTCCTTTATTACCCCTATATTTCTTTCACCTTCAGTTACCATCTCTTTGTTTCCATCAGAATCAAATGTTCCATCTCTATGTGAATATTGTTGCGGCAGCTAGGTTAGAGATGATATAAAGATCCGGTTTTGTGTATGTGTAGTTTAGTGGGCTCCGTAAAGGCCCATTTAAAGTCAATGGACCATACATATTGCAGTGGATATCACATGATGGAACATAATCCAAAAAAATATTATTGGATCAAAAAAAAAAAAATACAACAAAATTAATAAACTAACATAAAATAAAATAAAACATCTGTATTTACCTTTTTTGGTACAAATCTGTATTTACCTTTTGTTTAACAATCTAACATAAATATACAAATATAAATCAATACAATTAAATATTAGACTTATTTTAATTTTGATTTATATTCTTGCTTAAAAAAATTCGATTTATATTCTAGAATTGTAATTATAATTTAAATCTTTTGTATGCTTAACTTATTTTTTTTTATTGTATCTATATTAAACTTTAAGTTTTTAGTGTAATTTTAAGTTGAGGCCCATTTTGGTAATTTCATACGTAAAAGCAATTCTAATTCAATCTATCCAAACAACAAACATTGATAAAAATTAATTTTTCAATAAAGGTATCCAAACAAAAATCACGCATGCTCAACTCACTTTTAACTAAAATCAATTCTCGCAAAATCAATTCTCGCTGTAATCAATTCTACTCACCGCAGTAACCAAACATACACGTAGAAGCTTGAAATTCATGCTTCTAGCTAAACTCGGTTTTGAGGCCAAAATCGATTCTTCTTTGTGGAATTCAAACATCAAAATCCATTGCAAAATCACGGTAAATACACGCAAACGCATCGAAAAGTACTACTGACATCAATGTGATTAACTTAACAATTAAATTAAAATCAATTTATATTCATCTTCTTTATTTTTACAAACATCAATTTTTCGCTTATTGTTATGTGTTGGTCCAAGTTGAAACCAAGAGAGATAGAGAGAAGAAGGGCTCTGTTAGAAATTGAAAAAAATAGAAGACATTCATCATCCTCGGATTTTTTTTTTTGACAAATCATCATGGATATTTTAGTTACTGTAAGAAAGTGAAAAATAATTATACAACAACAACTTCAGATTGGATTCTTTTTACCCTCACATTTACTCTCAAAAATACCCTTACTAACTTACAAAAAAACGAATTTACTCTCACATTTCAAGAAATTCAAACCAAATTGAGTAAAATTTTTAGGTTTCTGAATTTATAGATAAATTCGGGAGAAAAATAAGGATTCCCAAATTTACCTCACGTGATAGGTAAATTCGGTGCGTAAATGCTAACCGAATTTACCTATATGTGAGGTAAATCTCTGAATCTCGATTTTTCTCCCGAATTTACCTATAAATTCAGCCACGAGAGATCGGAGCGGGACCTTATGTAGCTAGACCCTGTGTCGCTTCTAGATCAGATATCTGGCCAGCAGATGAGCATCCGCCACTACGCTTTTTGAACCTCGACACGCACCGCGTGTCCTCCGCTACTGGGGAGGACAGTAATATTTTTAGAAATTATTTTAAATTTACTAAAAAATAATTAATTATTCGCTTTTAATAATGTATTGATTTTTTTAGGCTCATGGTGGTAAGATCAAGGTGGCATCTCACTACGCTAAGTTTCAAGTTTAGACTGAGGAGCACCACCCACGATAGCCATACCGTTACGCGAGGCGAAAACTTTTAGAGCCGGACGCCACACCTTTCGGGCCATCAACCATGAGTTGATATCCGCTTTGTCGAGAGGGTGGTATCCTAATACTGCCTATTTCCACATGTCAGGGGAGGAGATGATCGTGACGTTGGACGACGTGTCCGTGTTGCTCCACTTGCCGCCACCAAATAGCACTATTGGACTTCAAGGTACATTTTAGCTCGCTCGTAGTTCAAAGATGCAAGATGAAAGATTTGGTCATAGACGAGGACGCTTGCTAGATGGAGACTAGGGGCCACTAGAGCACCAAAGATTGAGGTTCGGGCTGAGGAGGCCTACACGCACAACATGCAAAGCATGGCCATTTTGATTATGCGCACGGTGGTATATCCTATACTTGTTAGGCAAAGACCATATTTGTCAACAAGAGTCACACCTATGTGCCAATCAAGTGGGTCTATCTCGATCCGGATTTTATGAAGTGTGGCCGATGAGGCTTGGGGTCCGATCGCTTCACCGCCCTCTCTACGACTCAGCTTGAACGACACGCTCTTTTATAAGACCAAGCAGATAGACGGATACGCTTACTCGCTGCTCCGTATAATTAATTATTTATTTAAGCTTTTAATTACTTTAATTTCCTTATATTTCAATAATTGCTTTTGAATTTTGGGCGCCAAACCGACGGTGGCACTGCTACGTCCACAAGACGCTTGTTCGATCGTGTTCGACCTCACCTGATCAAACCCGTCAAATTTGAATTTGGGTCAATTTGGGGTGTCGACAAATGTTTGATTGGTTTATTGCCGCCAGATGCGAAAAATGTCACGATCAACCGCATACTAACCGCAGCATGCATAATCTTAAAAAAATAAAACCAAATTTCAGTAAGAGTTTTTGATCTTTTCACACCAAAAAATAGGTTTTAATGAGTAGAGAGGGGTTGTACGAGTTTATGCAACAAATTATCCGTCCAAATGTTTTTTTATGGTTAATGCTTTTTGTTTTAATAAAATTTTATATATCTTACTTATTGGTAAAAGCCTGCAACCTGACGTTGAAAAGGACGCATCACAAAAAGACAAAATACCTGTCTCACAATTTTACAATAAAATGAGCCTTCTAATGTAATTAAAATAACACTAGCGTAACAGGTACCCGACTTGGATCTCGACCATCCAAATTTTTCCACACAAAATCAATGGTAGTTAGCTTACTTGGGCACCATACACAAAAACTTCAATTTGTGCAACTTAAAAGCCACCAGGTTTGAAACTTTGAAGAAACCTTGCCGTGTCTGTTCCCATTACGTGCCAATACAAGTAAACATTTATTTACTGCCATAAATAATAAATAAATAAAAAAGACCGCGGTTTCGTTACGCGTCAGTGTAAAGCGGTGCTCCCGCGTTTTTTCTTCACTTCCGTAGTTCCGTTCCAAGCCCATCTTCCTGCCCTGCTGCTCTGCCCAAATGTATTAACAATAACCACTTTCTCCTTTTTATTTTTGGGTACAAATTAACCACTTTCTCCTTGACAACGTCCACCACTCCTTTTCAAAAACACTCATCACAAACCAACAAATAGCACAGTGCACACAAACCAAAGCAAGAGCCTAAAAACGAAAAAAGAAAAAAAAAAATTTACCAAGACAAAATTACCTTCTTCTTTCTTTCTCCTTTCTCATACATGTCGGCTGTCGCCCTGCCATTCTTCGTCGTCACACAACACTCATTCTTTTATTTAATTAATTAATTAATTTTAATTTTGACTTTAATTTTAATCTACCATATCATATCATACCCAAAATAAGATTAGTGATTAATTCCCCCTTACTGACATTTTTTGCCACTTTGCGAAATTTCGCTTTTCTGCCCCACGACTTCGTTTCGAATCTTTTCTTTTACACTGATTCTCATTTCTGATTCCCTTCCTTCTTTCTCTCTATTTATTATTGATTTTATATAAAATTCAAAATCACAATCTTATAGAAAGAAATAATAAAATAGTTTCGCACCGTCACGCTTCGCCTGATGGCCATTTCCGATGTGCCTGAAACTATGGGAACCGCCACAGCAACCGCCGCTGCGGCAACAGTAGAAACCGACTCCGATTTAAGGCGTTCTTCTCTACGACGGAGGTCGAGCGCCGCTTCATCCGGTAGCCTGTTCAACGCCGAAGGTGCAGTTGAAGATGCGGTCAGAGATTCAGGTTCCGATGACTCCTTGCACGGTAAGATCAAGGATAAGGTTAAGGATCGCAAAGGAGATCATGCAGTTGCTGATAATGCGGTTCTGAATGACGACGTCAGTGATCGAGAACCGGTCGCTAATATCAAATTCACTTACCGACCTTCAGTTCCCGCTCACCGGAAAATCAAGGATAGTCCGCTTAGCTCTGGCAACATTTTTAGACAGGTTAATTTCTCGCTTTTATTGTTGATTTCAGTTTTGCATGGCTGGTTTCGTGTCTTGTAATCTATTGAATTGATGAGGAACACAATTGTAAATGTAATTCGTTGCATTTCTTTTGCGATATGAACAGTTTTCATGATTTTTGTAGCACGGTAATTATAATTATGGTATATATGTACTTTGTACTATTGTTCACATCAGATATCATTGAGTTCGGAAGTTTTATTTTTTGGTTACATTGAGTTCAGAAGGTTTGGTAGTTGAGAAATTTATGTTATTTTTTAAAATGCTAAATGAGATTAAATGGTAGTATAACTATGTGATATAATGATTCACGAATTTAAAATATATTTTATATATCCTCCATAGGCTGAAGTTCCTAGCTCTGTCACTCTTGATTGCATGCTGCTTGTTTCTTAAATTGTTGTTAGAAATGAAGAATAGAATTTCATAATTCTGGTTCATACCAAGTGAATGTGTCAATATAATTGCTGTATTTATAGTGAGAGTAATAGCCAAAACTATATGCTAGGCAGCTCAGCTAACAGAAAACGGGAAAAGAAAGGGGGAAATGACAAACTATTTGTTACCCAAAAACAAAAGGGCCCTATTGACCTTTCTTCATGCATACAGTATACAGTTAGCTTACTTGATCATTTTTTGTGTTTACTTAAATGAAATGGTACATTCGAGTTTTCCCAAACTACTGTTGTCTTATGGGGGCGCATACTTAATTATTTTGGCAGCATCTGTAGTTGATTTCTTTTCCGGATAATTTTTAATAAATGAATTACAGAGTCATGCAGGACTGTTTAATCTCTGTATTGTGGTGCTTGTTGCGGTGAACAGCAGGCTTATTATTGAGAATCTAATGAAGGTTTGCTTCTACCAATTATTCTTAATGTCAATGTTGCAATATTTGAATTTTAACTCTATGTCCTCCCCTCCCCTCCAACAGTTAATTCTTTTCTTTTTCTAAACTGTCTTTTATGTTGCATGTTTTGCAGTATGGTTGGTTGATTAAGTCTGGCTTTTGGTTTAGTTCAAAATCGTTTAGAGATTGGCCTCTCTTCATGTGTTGGTAATGAGTTTGACAACTCTTAAGAATAGACTTAGGTTGTCATTTGATATTCTGTAACATTATTTATGCTTCTTTCAGTCTTAGTCTTGCAATATTTCCACTTGCTGCCTTTGTAGTGGAAAAATCGCACAACTGAAGCGTGTTTCTGAACCAGTAAGTGATGCGGCCAAGTAAGCTTTCATTTTATTTCATTTCATGGGGGAAAATAAATGTTCTGTAACCACATCAATTCCTTTATTGTTTTGCAAGTAACAATAGTTTCAAAACATAATTAATTGTGGTGTGATATTTTTAAACACATAATTTTCAATATTTAACATGCATTGGAATGTTGACTTGAATATTGCAGGTTGTCGTTCTACTCCACATTATAATTACGACCGGTGCACTTATTTATCCAATTTTAGTAATACTCAGGTCAGTAAAGACTTCAAAGTTGTCACTGGGGCTTAAATCTAGACTTTTTTCAGACAATTGTGGTTACAACTTACACACATATTAAATATCAATTTTGAAAGTATTTTCCAAATGAATAGGTTCAGTTGATAAAGGTGTTATGAACAGTGAATTGTGTCATAGTCTAGGAAGGAATTTATAACATTACCTTTGCATCATAAGAGAAAAGTTTTAAATCCATTTGGAGAACCACATTTAGTTTGTAATTCATAAAATGTGAAAGTAAAATTATCTTGCAAATTATTATCATCAGAAACAGCAAATATAGTGTCCTGGAAACAAAAAATTGGAAACACCTTTGTTGCTTCTCCTTACTTACTATTGATGGGATAAGGCATTTGACTGACATTCATGTAATGCCTACGAGCCCTTAATTGACTATACAATCACAGTAGATCCATATGTTTCATGAGTATAAAAGTTGACTACAGCTATGACATTTGTTTAAACAGTGATTTGATTTATGAGAGATAGACAAAAAGTGTGTATTTGATGGGTATAATTAATTACTACAATTGTTGGTTCTTGATCATTTCATGGATATTGGTATAGGAAAGCCATGTTATGGATCTGTTGCTTTTCCGTGCAGGTGTGATTCTGCTTTTGTATCAGGTGCTACATTGATGCTATTGACTTGTATCGTGTGGCTAAAATTGGTGTCATACGCACATACAAATTACGATATGAGAGCACTTACTCTCTCAAATGAAAAGGCAGCAAAGGTAGTGGTTAGTATTTCAAAAAATATATTTAAAGAGGTTATGCTATATATTTCATGTGATGGTTAGTCTTTGAACATGAAAACTCGGCATGATCACACTGTGTTCTGGGGTTCTATTCTAGTGTTCTAAAACATAATGTCATAGAAAAATGCTGTTTTATTTTTGTAATTATTATAATAAAATCCATCCTGCTTGACAATCATTTGTTCTTGCTGCATGATGACATTATGCTATAATCTGTTCAAATTAGTGACTGATAAAAGTTTTAATGTTACCCCTAATTAATCATGTTACTCGTGGGATTGTGGTAAAGGGAGAAACAGTGCCCAATACCTTGCATTTGGAGTACCCGTACAATGTGAGCTTCAGGAGTTTGGCATATTTCATGGTTGCTCCTACATTATGCTACCAGGTAGTAGAAATTTTTAACTTGAAGTTTTGATTTACGTACTTTTTGCTTTACAAAATTATTTTGTTATTGTTGCCTTAGTTTGGATTCAACTCTTCTAATGATTGAAGCACATAAAAGGAACTGTTTTAAGGACTTGTTTACAGCTGTGTCTTTTGTATGCAATTTGTTTGATGTTTGTAGTTTGAGATCTTGTCAGAATATGTTGCACATGTTGGATTACACAACTAGGAATTAAAATATCATCCAACAAGAATATTTCTTTGATTGCTTGATTTTTGGGATTTTTCTGAATGACTATTTCTTTATTGTCTTCAGTAGATGCTATTTCGTTTTGAAAGTTTCATCGTTTGTAATCTTATCTTTGCTTTTCATCCCTAGATGTTGCCCATTTGACTTAATTCTTTTCAGATGCAACAGCCTTTGTGTGTGTGTGTTGCCAAGTTCTATGTAATGCAATCTGTAGCCGAACTCCTAAAAGGTGTACTGATATTGGGTGGGATTCAGATGTAAAAGGTGTAGGATGCAAATTTACACCTTCTAGTTTTTAAGTGTAAATTAGTAGCCTAGATATATATATATATATATATATATATATATATATATATATATATATATATATATATAGTCAGTGTCAGTTCCTATATGGGGTTTATGTTTTATCCTTTGTGACATTCACAGCAGTATTAATACAATTTTATTGTTCTGACTTCAGAGTATTCCTTATCTTCCCTTTATACATGAAAGACTAAAACCCTATCACTCCAAGAAGTGATTTCTGATAAATTTGTTGATAGGAGATTCTGATATTGACTTTACTCATCCATTTCTCATGTGTTGAATTACTGTCATAGCCAAGCTATCCTCGCACCCCTACGATTCGAAAGGGTTGGGTGTTTCGTCAACTACTCAAGCTGGTAATATTTACAGGAGTTATGGGATTTATAATAGAGCAAGTAAGTAATAAATTGATTGGTCATTTCAATCCATTTTTGCCTTTAAATTTTCCATTCACTAATTCTGCGAATGTCCTGAGTTATGACATTGTTTTATTCAAATAATTTTGCAGTATATGAATCCTATTGTCCAAAATTCACAACATCCTTTAAAGGGAAACCTTTTATATGCCATTGAGAGAGTTCTGAAGCTATCTGTTCCAAACGTATACGTGTGGCTCTGCATGTTCTACTGCTTTTTCCATCTTTGGTGTGTATTTCCTCTTTATTTTGGTTCAACTTGTGTATGTGCGCGCACACGTGTATTCTATTAAAAGCATTTTAGGATGCAATTGCCTTTACTCACCATAAGTTGAAGTATCATAGTTCTTGTTTGTCGTGTTGATTGCCTTGAAGATTGTTGTATGTCAAAATTAGCAATAGGTGCTGAAACTATGTTCCTCCTTAGAAATTTCTATTGATGATTCATTTATGTGTCAATTTGTTGTTGCCTGATCTTTCAAACCGTCCTCAACATGATATACACTTTCTTATACACCATAAGTATAGGTGCATATTAGAATGTAGATTGAGCCTAATTCAACCTTACAAAACCAGCTTGTAGAGTGAGAGATGCCCCCCACTTATAAACTCTTTTTCAGGCCATACCACATCCGATGTGGGACTCCTAACACACACCCCTCACGCCCAAGGTTGGATAACTAGACCTTGGTTCGAGTGACCCGATAGAGGGTGGCCCAACGGATCTTAGATAGGCTCTGATACCATGATAGATTTAGAGAAAGCTAACTAGAGACATTTTCTGAAAATGTATTCCTGATTTCATTGCATAACAGAATGGTTGATTACAGTATTTATAGATTTCAGATCCAACTGACAGCTGACACAGCCGCTCTAACTAACTCCTGACTCAGCCATAACAAACTAACAAATTAGCTGATTCATTAACTGCACATGTGTTATCACACACACTGCAGAGATGCTCTAACTCTAACTGAACTGCCTACTAACATATCCTCTATTAGTGCATATGATGGGTTGATCAAGCTGACTCAAAGGTGTGTGCGTGTGGAGACTATGGTTGTCTGGAGTCTAAGCATCTTATTCTGTCAACTTAGTTTTATGGCCTCTCTATAACTGCATTGCCCATGCTTATTTTAAGTGAGTCTCTGACAGATACTCAATATAAAGTTTAGGTGAGCCTCTGACAGATTATGTGTTGTGAAGTGATATGTTACTGACATGCTCTAACCCAATGGTCTTATACTAAATTAGGTCAAATACGAGTGTAGAACTACTAGTACAACTGTACAGGCCCTACCAATACCACTGATAAATTGAGACTACTAATACTAATTAAATAAGGTAAAAAATAAGGAAAACTAATGAAATAGGGAAGCGATGCCTAAGACTAAGACTGCTTCCTCAATTAGATAACTATTTGATTCCATAATATGTCTTCTAAAAGTAAAAGTCTTTCAAGTTACAGTGAAGATATTCTGAAATATTGTAGGATGCGCGAAAGATAATCTGAAATGTTTTATAGATGTTCTAATACCCTGTCAAGTTAAAATATATTAAGCTTTAAGTTTTTTTTACAAATATATAATTATACACCCTAAAAGAATATAATTGTAAAATAGTGTAAGCTCCATACTCAATAGCTGAGTAGAACGATAATTAAGCAATATGCTAGATGAGCCTTGCTTCAAAATAATTAAGCAAAGACGTCTAGAAGACTAGAACGATACATTGGAAGCATTGCTGGAAAGATGAACACCAGAAAAGATGCATCTGGAAAGATGCAAAGCTGAATTGAGATTGCTGGAAAGATGCAGAACAGAAAAGCCCTGGCAAGCTTAATTACCATGCAGCATGGCCCAAACTTCTCCAAACTAATTCAAAACAGCACTTGGAAGCTTCAATTTACAAGAGAATAGCGAAATATAATTCAATTAGGAAATAATGCCTAAGATTTCTTCCTAAATTAATTTAATTCCACAATATAGTCTAAAGATAAAAAAGATATTTTAAAATATTCCAAGTTCCACAGACCAATATTCTAACATAAATGAATTGGATGGTTTTACTTTGTTGATGAGTTTGATTACTTTCGCCTTGAGCTATGAGTATACCTTATTCTCCTTCTTTCTTCCATCTCTTTTTTCTTCTTAGAATTTGGGCTTAGGGCCTAACACAACCCAACAAAACCGCCTTGTATGGTGAGGACTATCCAAGTCTAATAAGCGCTACTTAGGCAGTATCTCTAGTCTTAGTGCGACTCTCAACTCACCTCCTCACGCTCAGGACTGAACATCTGAAGCGACTAATGTGGGTGGAATAACAAAGATCTCAACACACCCCTTCACCATATGGCTGAACATTTGGAGCATGGAGAAATGTGCGTGGAAGGAATAAGGCCCAAAAACATATTTGAGATAAGCTATGATACCATTTTAGAATCTGGTCTTAAGGCATAACTCAATCCCACAATACCGGCTTGTAAGGTGAGGACCGCCTAAGCCTTATAAACACTACGTAGGCAGTCAATGTGTGACTCTCAACACTTCTCGTCTATAAAATTATTCTGCTATTAAATAGTAGTTCATATCTGTGTTTGCACGCACAAATGCTTAACTATTCAGATTTGATGTGTCTTATATATTAATATTGATACTGAAAGTAAAGCCTAGCTTTGATAGTTATTTTTCAAAATGACAATTTATTCTGAAAGCCACTGTTGGAATGTAGGCTAAATATACTTGCAGAGCTTCTCCGGTTTGGCGACCGTGAGTTCTACAAAGATTGGTGGAATGCTAAAACTGTTGAAGAGGTAGGCTTTTTGTCCTCGTCTGTTCTTTGATCCTTTAGTCACAATACTTCCATGTAGAAAACCCGTGACTCATTTTTGTTGGATGCATTTATGCTGCTGCTGTCATCAGTATTGGAGGATGTGGAATATGGTATGTTTCCTTTTCAAACTTGCCTCTGCCAAATGATATGCTGATGCTGGTCTAATTTAGGATGATATACTTGGAAACAAATATATTTGACATTGATTTGCCACCTGAATAGATATGGTTGATAGAAACTGAGGTTTGAGAAAAATTGAGAGGGAAATCAAGTTTGCTGGAATGACTTTTTCTCTAAATAATTTGTGAGGTTACAGTAGTATCGATACATGACACTAACAAGCTTTAACAGTGTTAAATCTCCTAACCATCTGATATAGTTTAACAGAAACCACACCAAAGTTAGAGTATTCTAGAAACTCTACACAAGGCCTAGTCATACAAACACGATACTCAGTGCTTTACCAATGGATGTTATAAGGCTATTTTAAGAAAATAAGGAATTTGGAAGAAAAATAACCTACAGTTTCTTTTTTTATCTATTACTTTCTGGCATACCTTTCCAACATTTACTGAGTATATGGTTCTGAAACTAGACTTCAGAACATATCAGAGATTTTTTAATGTATAGTTTTAATACGTTACTATTCAACTGAGTGGATTCCGTCATATTGCAGCCTGTGCACAAATGGATGGTTCGCCACATATATTTTCCCTGCATAAGGCTTGGTATACCCAAGGTAATGAAGCATCCTCCTATCTGGCTGAGTATACTCTGAACTATACTTTTTAAGTAAATTTAAGACACAAATGAAATGTTTGTCTTTAGAGTAGTTTCTTTCTTTAGGCTATTAGTTTGTCATTATAATAGCTAAACGGCAATGTAAAAAATAAGTATGCTATATAAATAATAATAAAAAATGACCTTTTCATGTACTACTTGTATGTTTTGGAATTTTTGGAGAAAGACTGAACTTTTTGGAATTTTTTCTTACATCAAGCAAGTTCATGTTTTCGATTGCTTATACGTGTTATTTTTCTGAAGTCAGACCCGTTTTCATCTTTTTCTTGTTCATTTACCTCTACCTAGCTAAATTATCCATCCCATATTGAAGACTTGGTTATTTTTGGAAAGTTGATAGAAATTCAGAATTGGGAGGTAAACTCTACAAACTGAGCCAAAGGCTCTTCAGAGAATATCTTCTCTGTCCACACTCCAACAGTATACTCACTAGCATAATCCATTTATTCCCTTACTAATAAAAACTCACACCATAACAAACTGCTAGCCAGGCATACCCATTAATCTTATACCTTCCCAGTTCCTACATTATTCTTTGGGCCCACGTTTCACAATTGGGATCCTATCAAAAGTTTCAACTGATGGACAACATTAGAACTTGGCAGATTCTGTTTTGTCACTTCAGATGACTTTGGCATGCATTTGAATGTAGTTTTTTTTTTTGTTTCTTTTATAGGAAAATGTTAGTAGTTAGGGGGAGGGGGAAATGTTAGTTTCCAGGATTTGAATCCTGGACCTCCTACTTGCACTCTTTCGGTATCCCTTAGCTCACAACTGGGCTACTACTTGAGATGCATTTGCATGTAGCTGACATGATTATACAATAAAGTGGACATCCCAGTCTTTTAACCTTGTTATCCTTCAATTGTTTGGGTCTTTGCTTTAAGCTACTTGTTAATAACATTATGGTTTTTCATTGATTGCTTCGCTTTGTTCCCCTACTTCTGGTTTTCTGTGTTTGTGACTAATTTTTTCATCATATACAGGGTGCTGCTGCTTTGATTGCTTTCCTGGTTTCTGCTGTGTTCCATGAGGTATGTGGTTCATGTCTCTTTCTATCTCCCCATCTATTGAGCCCCCCTATTGCTTTTGTTTCTTTTTATGTTTAAAGGGAGGGAAAGTTATGCCCATGAGGAGTATTGTTCATTTTTCATAGATAATGAGCACGGCTGTTCCACTCCTATTAGGTGTATGTGTATGATTCCGCCTTGTTTATATATACAGATCTTTCACTAGTTTTATTGCTTTAAATGTCTATAATCAGCTTTATATGTTGTTATTTTAATTATTTATACAGCTATTGAAGCTGGTAAACCAAGCTCTCCATGCCTGATAAAATTCAGAGTACAGTGACCGTATTGGTCACGAATTCCATTCTTCACCTCTAGGGTTATTCTCCTCTGTTAATACGGTATCAGAGCTTGCAGAGATAAATCCAAGCTTTCTTTGACGCTTCCTGCTTGGCCCACTGCCCGCAGCAACTGAACCCTGTTTTCCACCTTGAATCCTTAATGGCAGTGGATTTGTCTTCATACTAGAACTGACTTCATAACTCCTCAATGTTATTTGTACATGACCTACCTTGTTCAACTCAGAGGCTTCTGGCCAGAAAAATCCAGGAGCTTCACCACCACCAATCAATGCTGAATGGTTCTCCATGCTCCAGTCATCTCTTCTGTTTGTGGTTGTCATTCTCTCTATGTGCTGGCCCCTTTCCAATGTGTGAGGTTGCTGTATTGCCCATACTTTTTGGTATCTTCCCAAAACTATTTTCAAAGAGCGAATGGTCATACAGTTCTAACATGAGTTGTACTAAAAACAATCTCAATCTTAAACCTAGCAGAGAGTGATAATGATGAACTACGATAAATGGAATGTGTACTCGGAAAAAATATAGCTACGATTCAAGAGAAAAACATAGAACTAACAAAAAGAAGGAAATTTTTTTCATTTCTTTTCCTCTAGCTGAGTGAAGTTATGAAACCTCAAGGAAGCAAATAAGGATGTTTAAAGGATAAGAGTAAAGATTTAACGCAAATTACTTAACCTTACGTAATGATATATATATATATAGTCTAGCTGTAAAAGCTTGACGTCAAATTCTCTAACTCGGAGCTCAGTGACTGAACAAGTAATCGATTCCAGCTTGGCATTCAGCAGACTTTTACATATTCTAGTTTCTACCTGTGTTGTCACAACTCACAATGCTTTCTAAGTCATCTATTGTACTAATTGTAGTTATGTTTTCAGTGAAGCCCTCAATTTGTTCCTCCTTTGGCAATTTTACTCATAATTTCCATTTCATCTGAGTGCAGTTATGCATTGCTGTTCCTTGCCACATGTTCAAGTTGTGGGCTTTTATTGGAATTATGTGTCAGGTAAAGGCTTATTGCCATATTTTCCCTAGACCCCACCTGGTGGAAGTTTCTCGCACTGTGCCGTCCTTTTCGATTATTGTTGATAATATGATATCTTATGCTTTTAAGATTCAGTAGAGATGATAATGATGAGCATCTTTACCCTCTTTCTAGGTTCCTTTGGTCGTGATCACTAATTACCTACAAAACAAATACAAAAACTCAATGGTAAGTCAGTGTCCTACTTAAGAAATTTAATCTATTAATAATCTGTTGTGAACTCATTATCTTCAGGTTGATTTTTTGGTTTTTAATTGTTATCATCTTCATGGCAGGTTGGAAATATGATTTTTTGGTTCATATTTTGTATTCTTGGTCAACCTATGTGCGTACTACTATACTATCACGACTTGATGAATAGGAAAGGGGAAATTGACTGAGGTAGCATTACATCATTAACCGTTAAATCGATGAGAGCTTTTCCTTTTAGAGTTAAATCGATGTACATATGTTGGCCCCCTATGTTTTCTCTCGTGACTAATCATCTTCTTTGATTGTGGGTTCCTCTGGGTTAAGCATTTCCATGTGATTTGCTGCGTCTTTTGAAGTTAATTCATCTATGTATTTAATTTAATTGCTTTCGCACTTTATTAATATGCAAGAAATTTTGGAAGCAGCGCATTAACAATGTTATGTGCTAAGCAACTAATTGGTTTTCGGATAATTGAGACATAACTGTAAATGCATAAATGGTTTAGTTGTAAATGATATCTGGAAGTTCTATATATCAATAATGATGGCCAGTATTCGGTATGAAACTTTATGTTTATGCACTTGTGACCTGTTTTTAATTTCATTAGAGTGCATGTAGAAGGGTACTGAGGATAACCAGACTTGAAACCTCTCTCTACATGTCTCTCCATTCTCTCTACCACATAATCTTATATTTTTCTTCATTATTTCTTAATTATCACTTGTTGTTATGTATCGTATCCGTAGATCTTGCCGATCCGAGATAGTAGGTAGGTTATGAGAATGATCAATATTGAGAACGTCCGAGTTTGATGATCCGAGGTGATGGGGGTACTTGCAAAGTCACTCCGATGTTAAAGTAAGTAGCTGAAGAGTTATTGCAAGTAATGTGATCATTAATGCGTACCTCTCTCTTCATAGTAAATGCTGTATTTATAGGTTTAAGAGACACTTAAGTGTGATCATCTGAACTATTCGTTGTGGAGGCGCATTATAGGCCGTTTGATGAGTGAATATGGGCCTTGGTTGTTTTGGAGGCCCAATCAATTTATATTGAGGAATGGGGGTGTAAATAGTATGAGTAGTTTTTCCCCGTAATAGTTGCCCCCCAAGTCGGTTTGACGTGTTGGGTTAAACTAGACTTGAAATATGTCGAGACAAGTTATTTTTACCGAGATTTAGAAAAACCGAGATTGCTTTGTGCCGAAAAAATGGTAATTGCCGATCTTGATGCCGAAATGATTTGGTGGCGCTTCGATTTTTGGAGTTGTTTTGATGCTTTTTTGGACAAAGCAATAAATGCTCGCTTTGATTGATGTGACCGTTTCAGGAATCGAGGCGTCTTTTTAATGATGACTCTTCGCTTTGCCGTCAATTTGATTGATTGAGTGCGTCGCTTCGAGAGTGAACAGTGGTCTTCTCAGGATCACTATAAATAAAGGTGAGGGTAGGTCATTTCTACTCTTTGGTTCCTCGCCTGCTCTTGAGTACCGACCCCATGATTTTGAGCTTTCCGATCTCGCTTTCTTTATTTCAAGAATTTCTCTTCATTGCTTATATCGAAGCTTCCTCTGAGGTTAGTATCCTGCTTTTAGTTTTACTCTTTACTGTGTTATTAATTTTCTCCGGGCTGGGATCTTGCCCCCAGCCTGCAATCTTCTTTGTCAGGGTGGGGGTTGTCAGGTCGGGTTCCGACCCCTTTCAAGAACCCATCATAAGTGAATTACCCTGATAGCTTGCCCCCATCCCTGTAGGTAAAAAACTGGTGAAGACAAAGCAAACAACTCGCGCTGAAACGCTCCGACTTATTGATCAAGCCGAGCAAGCTCATCAATCCCGAGGCCCCGACATCGGCAAACTAATGGCGGCGAGATCAAGGATCGACTCTCACCCAAACGATCGTGATGAGGTAACTGCCCCCGAGATTCACGAAGAAGAGAATTCTGGACCGAGGGGAAGTGATAGCAAAAAGGTTTCTGATGGAGAGTCGACAGCCCCTCCTTTTGTACACAATACCCCGGTTTATGAAGCTCGGATAGATATAGGCTCGGACCCGAGTTCCTCGGATGATTTTGATTCCGATACTGAATCAGATGGAAGGAATGGTGATGATCGGTTCGGTGATCAGGACAACGTTTCTGCTGAAGATACTGATTTGGAAGATAATGATGAGGAAGAAGAAGAAGCTCAGGAGGATATGGATGGCAGTTTTGAGTTGTTATACGGGTACGAAGATTTCGGCTGTAACGTCGATCTTCCAGTAGATCCTCCTTTAGGAACTCTCCGAGACTATTCGTGGGTGTCCGAATATCTCCGGGGAGTAAGATCGATCATGACCTCAGACGTTGATATTAGCAATTTTTCAAAAAGGCTCTACTGGAAAGATCTAGAACGATGGCGTACATTCGGGAAGGAAGAGGGCGAGCACGTGGCCACTTATCCCACCTCTCTTAAGTTTATTATCTACTGGACTACCTTGGCTCATATGAGAATCCGACCCCCGTTCACTGCCTTCCAACAATCTGTATTGGCGAGATTGGATGTAGCCCCTTCACAACTCCACCCAAATGCTTGGGCTTTTGTTCGTGCTTTCGAGCTCGTATGCCTTCATTTGGGTCGGCCCCTTTCTCTATAGCTTTTTCTTCATATGTTCGAGGTAAATAAACGAACTGAGAAAAATAGTGGCACACCCGCCCGTTTGGAACATGTCAGTCTCCGATCCAGGAAAGGAGTAAAGGTATTTCGGCCATATACTGAGAGTCTGAAAAACGAATGGAAGAATAAGTTCTTTTGAGTCGAGTCTGTGTTGCCTGCCGTCGTAGATAGGGTCGGAACTTTCAATGCCGAAAATGATATTGTTTTAACACAAAGTTTCCCCTTGGTTGGACTCGTCGTCGACGATAAGACCAAACATTCTATTGATGAAAAATATCTGAGTTTGGAGGATCGGAAAACCTTGAAAATGCTGGTTTTTATAGCGGATCGGATCGTTAGTACTAACGAGGCTAGACTAAATCAGTGGGGTTTTGATACTAAATTATTGGTAGAGGCTATTAGATTCGAGCAGGCCGAGAAAGTTTTAGGTTGGCTTTTTAAGTATTCAGTCGAGCTAATCTTTATGTTTCGCCAATGTTTCTTCTCTTTACTAACTGACTTTTCTTTTTGCAGACGGGATGGCCCCAAGGAACAAGATGACGGCTTTGAAAGCCCTTGCTTCCCTTGATGCTAGTCAAGTTGTGAAGGATGTCGGGGCTACTAGTAATGTTGCTGCTGAGAAACCTCCTGCATTACAGGTCACTCCTGCCCGACCTATTACGGTGGTTCATTCCGAAGCAGCTGGTGAAGAGGAGCAACCTTTAAAAAGGAAGAGGAAGGGTACTGAAGGTCGTCTTCCACCTAGGTCGAGTCATCAGGATCGGGGTAAAGGCGTGATTGAGGTTAGTGATCGTTCTGAATTTCCTTCTAAAAAGAGTAAAAAACATAAATCTGCCCCTTTCGATCCTAAAGAATTCATGAACCTCAAAGTCGAGGAATTCAAAGTAGACCCTTTCCGAGTCTCTATCTCGGTCCTGTCTAGGATGACCGACCTTGTGGAAGATCAGAAAAAAGATGCTGATTTGAAAATCAAAGGTATGATTGATTTTGCTCTTTAAGCTTCGTTACTTCAATCTCTGTTTTTTGTGTGAGGCAACTCGTATTTAACCTTGAGGCTAAGTATGAGGCAGCTCGGAAGGCCGTAAGTCCACTTCGCTCTGATCTGGAAAAATCCCAAAAAGAAGCGGGTCTTCTCAACAAAGAGAAAGAGACTTTAGAAGCCAAACGACTAGAGCTTGAAGCCGAATTGAAGCTGGCGAAGGAACAAGTTGAAAAAGATGTTGCTGAGCTGAAGAGACGGGTTGATAAGCTGGCCGAGATTGAGGCTTCAACTTCGTCCCAAAATATTTCCGAGCTTCAGGAACAAATAAGAAAACTTACTGAGCAAAAGGATAAGGCTCAAGAGGATAGGATGCAGGCAAGTCGAGCTGGGGCAGGAAGGCATAGTGGAAGCTTTCAACAATGCACTTGATCAAGTTGCTGTGGTTATTCCTGATTTTGTTGCCGATCCTGATATTTTCAAACCAGAATTTTCAGTTCATGATGGGCATATTGTTGAGTTCGACCCAGTAACTGATCAAGTGTCTAGGGTCGTCTATCCTAAAAAGACCTAACTGTTTTGTTTTTATTTGTTTGAACTTGAGGAACCGGCCGTAATTGGTATTTTTTGTAATGACATTATAAGTTGTTTCTTTTCATAGTTTTGTTTTGTGCGTGGATACTCCTTGGATCTATCTTGCCCCCTGTTTAATCTTAGTTCGGTAGAGTTTAAGTCGGAGTAGTGAGCAAGATTAAATAATAACGTTGTAACAATGGATTTGTACGCTAACAAGATCGGAATAGAATGCTTTGAAAAAGCTAAGTCTATTCAAACAAGATCGGAATAGAATGCTTTGAAAAAACTAAGTCTATTTATACGAGATCGGAATATAATGCTTTGAAAAAGCTAAGTCTATTTAAACGAGATCGGAATAGAATGCTTTGAAAAAGCTAAGTCTATTTAAACAAGATCGGAATAGAATGCTTTGAAAAAGCTAAGTCTATTTAAACAAGATCGGAATAGAATGCTTTGAAAAAACTAAGTCTATTTAAACAAGATCGAAATAGAATTCTTTGAAAAAGCTAAGTCTATTTAAACAAGATCGGAATAGAATGCTTTGAAAATGCTAAGTCTATTTCAACAAAGTGAGCTTTTAACAATCCTTGGATTCTAACTGTAATATTTCTTGAGCTTTGTGGCGTTCCAAGTTCTTGGGATCGCCTTTCCCTCTAGTGTTTCTAGCTCGAAGGCTCCATTTTCGGTTTTCAAAACGACCCGATACGGGCCTTCCCAGTTCGGTGCCAGTTTGCCCTGCGACGCATTCTTTAGTCCAACATCGGCCCTTCTCAAGACGAGATCACCGACATCAAAGTCTCTTGGGACGACTTTAATTATAACTCTTGGTGATGGCTTCTTTAAGGACTTTGATCCCGATTATAACAAGGTCCAGCTCATTATCTTCAAGTGATTTGATTCAAAGTTCTCCTTTAACTCCCAGCATCCACCAGGATAACCGCTCACTTCCAACCTGTTTCTCTGGAGCTTTTCTAATCCATAAGACATAAGTACTTTTGTTTGCTTTCCTTAGATTCCACCTCTTTTTAATCCGTTGAGAATTTTTATTTGCTTTTCCACCGACCATTTGTTTGAGGATGCTCTACCGAAGTGAATCGATGTTTGATTTTCAGATCGGACATTAATTTCCTGAATCCTTTATCAGCGAATTGAGTTCCATTGTCTGTGATTACCACCTCGGGTACCCCGAACCTGGTAATTATCTCTTTCCGGAAGAAAGACATACAGTTTTTTGCACTTATAACGGACAATGGTTTGGCCTCAATCCATTTGGTAAAGTAGTCTACCGCCACAATTAAGAATTTGATTCTCCCTGGGGCCTTTGGAAAAGGTCCTAGAAGGTCTATCACCCACCATGCAAAAGGCCATGGGGAGGAGAGAGTTGTGAGACCGGTAGGAGGTGCGATATGAACGTTTGCATGGATCTGGCAACTCAGACATTTCTTCACATAATTCCTCGCATTGGCTTCCATGGTTGGCCAAAAGTATCCCGCCCTTAACACTTTTCTGGTTAAGGACCTGCCACCTAAATGTTGGCCACAAATTCCTTCATGAATTTCCATCAACACATAGTCGGCCTCCTCGCGTTCTACACATTTTAACAAAGGTGAAGAGATTGCTTTTTTATAAAGGTGTCCATTGAACACTGCAAAAGAAGCTGCTTTTCTTCGGACGATCTTGGCTTCCTCGGGATCGGAAGGTTCTACCCCTGATGTTATGTAATTTAAAATAGGAGCAATCCAAGTTTCGCTTTCACCTATTACGTACACTGATGAAATCGAGTGTAAGTCGTCTTCAATACTAGGTTTGCTGAGGATTTCTTGTATTACCGATCGGTGATTTCCCATCGTCTTGGTGCTTGCTAGCTTGGAAAGAACATCGGCTCGAACATTATTCGTTCTAGGAACGTGTTTTATCTCGGCAAAGTGAAATTGAGTGAGCAACATTTTTACCTGATTCAAATATTTTTGGAGAATCGGTTCTTTTGCTTCGTACTGTCTCCCGATCTGGGAGACGACGAGAAGAGAGTCGGTATTGAGACTTAAACGAGTGATTCGGAGGTCTAAAGCCAAACGGAGACGTGCGATGCATGCTTCATATTCCGCTTGATTATTGGAGGTTGAAAATTTGAAAGTGAGTGATAACTCTATAACAACCCCTGAAGGACTCTCAAGAATAATTCCTGCTCCACTCCCCTTGGGATTGGAAGATCCATCCGCATGGATTGTCCATATCTCATCCTCTGCTTCTGCCGAAGTCATTTCTGCCACAAAATCGACTAGTACTTGAGCTTTCATTGCTGGCCTTGACTCATATTTTATGCCAAACTCGGATAATTCCACTGCCCATTTTATTATTCTTCCTGAAAGATCCGGGCGATGCAAAATTTTCCGGATTGGGTGGTTTGTTCGAACAACCACTTGGTGAGATACAAAGTAAGGTCGGAGGCGCCGGGTTGCTACTACTAAGGCCAAAGCAATTTTCTCTATTTTTTTATACTGGAGTTCTTGTCCTTGTAGAGCTTTGCTAACAAAGTAAACTGGACTTTGTTCTTCTTTTGTTTCTCGGACCAGTACCGCTCCTAATGCTTCGTCAGATATCGAGAGATACAAATATAATACTTCCCCAAGTTCAGGTCGGGTTAATATTGGTGGCTCTGATAATACCTTTTTTAGTTGGGTGAGCGCCTCATCCCGTTCCGTGGTCCAGACAAACTCAGATTCCTTTTTAAAAGTTTAAAAAGAGGTAGTGATTTAAAAGCGACATTCGAAATAAAACGAGACAGGGCTGCAATCATGCCGTTTAATTTCTGAATCTCTTTCTTTGTGCTTGGAATTTTCATCTCGGTTACCGATTTGCATTTGTTTGGGTTTGCCTCAATACCTCTTTCAGTGAGATAAAACCCCAAGAATTTTCCGGCTTTGACCCCGAATGTGCATTTTTCTGGATTTAGTCTCATCCTGTTTTTCCTTATCTCGGCAAAAATTTCTCTAAGGTCAGTTACATGACAATCTGCTTGTTGACTTTTTGCGATCATATCGTCCAAATAAACTTCCACGATTCGCCCGATCTGGTTTTTGAAGACTTTATTCATCATTCTTTGATACGTTGCTCCTGCATTTTTTAGACCGAAAGGCATAACTCGGTAACAAAAATTTCCGCGTTCCGTCATGAAGGCAGTCTTCTCTTGATCGGGGGGGAACATCGAGATTTGATTATAACCTGAATATGCATCCATGAATGATAATAAGCAAAATCCCGATGCGTGATCAACTAAGCGATCAATATTTGGGACCGGAAAAGCGTCTTTAGGACATGATCTATTAAGATCGGTATAATCAATGCACATGCGCCATTTTCCATTAGATTTCTTAACAAGTACAGGATTCGAGAGCCAAGTGGTGTACTTGACCTCATTTACAAACTTAGCTTTAACTAAATCGTCTACTGCTTTGGCTGTTGATTCAATCTTCTCTATATTTTGAACCCTTTTGCGTTGGGCAACCCACTTCGCACCAGGGTATATAGATAGGTGATGACAAGCGACTTCGGGTGGAATGTCGGACATATCTTCGGCCGACCATGCAAATAGATCGGTGTGCTCCCTCAAGCACTGGGTTAGTTCTGCTTTGATCTCGTCTGGGAGCTCTGCACCAATTTTGACAGTTTTTTCAGGGTCGTCTCCCAAAACTATCTTGATGAATTCACCATCTGGTTTTGGTTGTTCTGGCTTCTTCTCGGACTTTAGAGACAGTGAGCCATCATTCTCTTCGTCCGAGCTGTCAGGGTCATACCGTGCATCCAAATCCGTCACATTGACTTCGGAGAACTTCAATTTATCGTTTTTGTAGAACTTCTTTTTATCGTTTTTCTGTAGATTCACTTTGAGAAGAAGGTAATAATCTTTCGTAAGGATTCTAAGTCGGCATTGTGAGCAGGATTTTGTTACATTGAGAATGAAACTTCATTTTCAAATGCACCGTAGATGTAACAGCTCCGAGCTTGCCCAATATTGGTCTTCCGATGATGCAATTATATATCGATGGGCAAGGTAGCACCATAAATTTTGTCAAAACAGTCCGAGTTAAAGGCTCTTCCCCAAAGGTGACTCTCAAGTCAACATAACCCATTGGTCTTGTTCGAGATCCATTGAAACCAGAAAGGTCCGTTCCGCGATAAGGGAATAGTTCTTTTGGTGAGATTCCGATCTTTTCTAACATCTCAAAAAACATAATGTCACAAGAACTGCCTTGGTCGATCAAGATTCTCCTTATTTCGGTTTCAGCCATGACTGCCGAAATCAACAGCGGAATGTCTTCATTTACCTTACCGTTCAGTAGGTCCTCATCCCCAAAGGACAAAGGAGGACGAGCTGCCAAGATTTGTGGTGACGAGGTGGAAGCTACACACTGAATTTCTTTCCATTTTCTTTTAATTGTTCTGGCTGTTGCTCCCTCAATCTCCCCACCTGAGATTACCATTACAACCGGTCGTCCCCTGTGCCTCCGGGTGTCTGGATCCTCTTTGTATTCTTCCATGATGTTTTTGCCTTTCACGTCGTCAACGTTTTTCTCATGTTTGTCGTTCTTATCTTGCTGAAATGGTTTTTAGACATACTGTCCGAGCTTTCCTTTTTTGATAAGGTCTTCAATATCATCTTTCAAGCGTTGTAATTCTGTCGTGGTATTTGATTTAACCTTTTGTTGCTTTTTCCGACCTTGGGGCGATAGGATCGGGATATCTTACCTTTCTTTGTTTTGACATTCTTGCGGGCCACAAATGAGTTCGCGTAATCCCGATGATTCCGAGGTTTGAATTCCTAGATGGGCGCGATCGGAATTTCCGAGAATTCTCTGTATTCGGATTTCACCTTTCGATCCGAGGCCTATTCTCTTTGAGTTGGTTGGTTCCGTGCTTGAAAAAGAATTTACTTGCTTCATCGCCTTCTTCGTGATCTATGTATTTTTCCGAAAGTCGGAGGAACTCCCCTAAAGTTGAGGGTTGGTTTATGCTTACATCTGTTTGGAATAAAGTGCCTTTGCGCAAACCCTGGGATAGGAAATATAGACGAAAGTCCTCGTTCAAACGGTGTACCTTTCCTGCTTCAGCTTTGAACCTTGCGATGAAAGATCGGATAGATTCATCATCTGTTTGGTGTAATGCATGCAAAACCATCCATGACTTCGGCCTAACTTTGGAATGTGCAAAACTTGCGGAAAACAGCTTGGAGAGTTGTTCCCAGGACGAGATTGAATTTGCGAGGATGTCCCTGAACCATAAACCTGCAGATTTATCAAGGGTGAGGGAGAAAAGTCTACACATAATCTCACCTGGGGGTTTCGGTATTGCATCATAGTTTCGTAGTACTCTAAGTGAATATCTGGGTCTCCGAGTCCGTCATAAATTTTTAAATGCTCTAGAGGCTTCTCCAAACCGCGGGGAATAGGGAAATAATCTATTTCAGAGGTAAACGGTCCTCTTCTCGGGGCTGGAACTTCCTGTGCTTTTGCTTGGGTCGGAGGTTGTCGAGGCTGATGCCTAGAACGGTGTTGCCTTTGCTCCGGGGTTCTTCTAATCTGGTGACGACGATGTTCTCGCCTCGGAGGTGCCTCCCTGCTTCTAGATCATCGCCTTTGTGGTGAGGACGAAGCAAAAGATGAGTATTCCTCCCCGGTGTCTTCCGTATTTCCAAGTGGTGTCCGAGGTTCTTCCCTTACTCGTCTTCTTGGGGGAGAACGATGAAAATGACGTCGTCTCGGAGGAGAACGATGTCGCCTTCGTGGCTCGCGTAACCTACTAAGTTCTTCAGGTTCTGCTACCGGGTTTACCAGAGGAGCATAACATTGTGGAAAATTTTGATCTACGATATCCCGAGCTCGGTATACTGCGACCTCGGATTCCAACTCGAATATCCGGAGGCTCCGAGTCTGGTCAGCTTCATTGTGTTGATTCAAAATTCGGACCAGCTGCGGTACAGTGTCCACTGGAACGGAAAGAACTGCAGGAGGTGAGGGAAGTCGGGTACGAGCTGATCTTCTACGGTCAGCATGTTGATCCGATATAGATTGAGTTACTGCTACTCCTTCGGGAGTTCCCCCTGGACGGGGTTGATTATGAGCTGGTTGAACGATGCTTGCCAAGCGTAAACCAGACCTTAACTCGAGGGCCATTATTGATCAGAAAAGAAGGTGAAAATATTTTGAATTCAAGATACTCCCACTGTGGTCGCCAATGTTCTTTATCGTATCCGTGGATCTTGCCGATCCGAGATAGTAGGTAGGTTATGAGAATGATCAATATTGAGAACGTCCGAGTTTGATGATCCGAGGTGATGGGGGGGTACCTGCAAAGTCACTCCGATGCTAAAGTCGGTAGTTGAAGAGTTATTGCAAGTAATGTGATCATTAATGCGTGCCCCTCTCTTCATAGTAAATGTTGTATTTATAGGTTTAAGAGGCACTTAAGTGTGATCATCTGAACCATTCGTTGTGGAGGCGCATTATAGGCCGTTTGATGAGTGAATATGGGTCTTGGTTGTTTTGGAGGCCCAATCAATTTATATATATTGAGGAATGAGGGTGTAAATAGTATGAGTAGTTTTTCCCCGTAACACTTGTCTTCTTTATTTTCTGATAAAGAGGCATGATGGAGTGGAGGGGAGGGGATGATCTATTTTGCTATCCTTGTGGGAAAAATGTTTCCAGTTGTAAGAGTACATATATTTTAGCTGATCATGGAAACACTAAGGTGGTTTCATGGGATCTTTTACTCTCCTTATCATGTTCGAGAAATTTAAAGTTGCTTTTTTTTGTTACCGATTTCCATGTACAAGAAGGACTTTATAAACCTAACTTAGAGTCCCAACTCCTACGTCCGACTTCATGAATTTGGTGTAAGTGCTTATAAGGGTTGAACAAACCTCTCCTTACAATCATGGTTTTGAGGAGGAGTTAGGCTTGATTTCTAAACATTGGTTATTTTGGTATGAGAGAAATTTTTGGATACATGGAAAGATAGGTCAGTTGGATGAGAATGTTTAAGGATTCAGATTTCTGTCAATCTTAGTTGATATATTAAATACACCCTTCAATTTCAATAACCTACACTCCCGAGGTATATTTTGTTTGGAAATAAACATCTCAATGGTAAAATTGAAAATTGATACAACTCGAGAAATATATATTTCTGAATGGGGTGTAAGTTATTGAAAATGGGGCGTGTTTAATTATTCCCATTTGAGTTCTCTTTCTTAAGGTCCAAATCATTCATTAAAATTAGGTCTCACTTTTTTGTCCTGAAAGAAGAAAATTACCACTTAGCCATGGAAAAAATTGAGATCCGAATTGTTATTTCGCTCATTAATAATACTCCAACACAATGTTATCAACTCGGATTGACCTGGTCGGTTGAATCAATTCAACTGGGAATTGGACCCATTTACGGGTTGGTTGTTGTGTTGGATCGGTTAAGCATCTGGGCCGGTAAATTTATGGGCGAACCGATTGAAACCGTCCAACCCGGTGACTCAATTATGTGGAAGTGGACATTTAATTATTTAAAATGGTTAGGTCAAAATGCACTTTAAGTCTTTTTTTTCCTGTTTGGTCCCTAAGTCTCAAAATCGCTTCACTTAAGTCATTTCCGTCCCTCAAAGTTAATAGTTGATGATGTGTCAGTTATCTGATGATGTGTCAGTTATCTGATGATGTGATACTTGCTGACGTGGAATATATAATGATGTGTAATTTTTTTAAAAAAATTCCATTTTTTTAAAAAATTGCCGTGGCAATTAGTTTTATTCGTTTTAGTTTGGTCCTCTAAGTTTGCAATTAGTTTCAAATAGGTCCCTTAAGTTTTTATTCAGTTTCAAATAGGTCCTCCTAGTTTGTTAAAAATTTCATATAGATTTTCTATTTTTAGTCGTTTCATTTTGGATGTAAAGCTAATTATGTAATCTCATTTAAGCAATTGAAATGATGTTTTATTGGCTTTTGAATTTTTTTGATTGAGTTCAGTTAATAACACCACAGAAAAGACCAAAATAAAATTAGATGACATACTTAAAGGACTAAATTAAAACATGACATAACATGACTAAATAACATACTTGACGTGGAATTTCACCATGGGGAAACTTTGTGAATGGCTCAGACTTTACAGGTGAATGGTCCTATTTTGAGGTTACATGCATAATCATAAAAATAGGCTAGCTTGAAGTAAACAACATGTATCAAATAGGTATTGTCATGAAGAAGTTGGACCAAAGTGATATTCTGATGGACCAAGCCATGGATGTTGTCCAAGACTTGATGGACCAAAGTGAGACTGTTGAGCAAGACCCAATTGAACCCGAGGTGATGAGATCCTAAATGCCATCATCTGGTATCAGAGCTTAGATTCTATCTATCCTTTTCAATTTTAGTCTCTAAATTTTAGTTCATCTCATTTTTGAGTAAAAAAAAAGTTGAATTTTGAGTAAAAATTTAGAGACGTGTCTCTTTGGTTCTTCTGAGCCGTTCTAAGAGCTTATCGGTTTGCCGTTGCGCTCAACCCCGACTTATCAATCGGAATCTCCATAGCCGGTTGTGGCGTCTTCTCGACTTATCGATCGGTCTTCCACCCCCGATCGTGGTGTCTCCATCACTTCCACCTTCATGACTCCCGAAATAGTCACCGACGGCTCCGAGGTTGCCATCACGAGGTTCCCCTTCAAGTACACGAGGATCAACAAGAAATAGATGAGATAGTTCAAGAGGACCACAATGAAGACAGTGAAGACAGTGCTTTATTTGTGTGATTTGGGGGCTCTGATGATGAAGTAGGAGAAAATGATGATTTTGAGGATCTGAATAAAGCAGAAGCTGCAGATGTGGATGAAGAGGAAACAACTAAAGCAGATGTGAATAAAGCAGAAGCTGCAGATGTGTTATTAACTGAACTTAACCAAAAAAATTCAAAAGCCAATAAAACATCATTTCAATTGCTTAAATGATATTACATAATTAGCTTTACATCCAAAATGAAACGACTAAAAATAGAGAATCTATTTAAAATCTTTAAACAAACTCGGAGGACCTATTTGAAACTAAATAAAAACTTATGGGTCCTATTTGAAACTAATTGCAAACTTAGAGTACCCAACTGAAACGAATACAACTAATTGCCACGTCAGTTTTTTTTTAAAAAATTTGGATCTTTTTTGATAAAAAAACTTCACGTCATTATATATATTCCACGTCAGTAAGTGTCTTATCATCAGATAACTGACACATCATCAATCGTTAACATTGATGGACGAAAGTGACTTAAGTGAAACGATTTTGAGAGTTGAGTGACCAAACTAAGGAAAAAAGGGTTAAAGGACCAAAACAAAATAATTAAATAACTTAAATAACCAAAAGTGCAGTTTTGCCAAATGGTTATGAAAGTTCCAGTGTAACATGACTTGCGCATCCACACACGTTGGATTTGAGTTAGCTGCTTTCTTATAATTTTTAGAGTTATGTTATTTAGCTAAATATTACCAGCAAAAAATAGTTAAATAACCACTTTATAACACCAATTAATCAACTTTTTTACGTTATTAACCAACCGACTTTTTCACATGTTTTTCTAGGCTATTGACAAAATAAAAACATGTGAAATAACATGTTAGTTAATGACTTAAAAAATTTGGTTAATTGATATTGTAAAGTGTTTCTTTTACTATATTTGACAGAATTTTTTTTCCAAATATCATTATCCTAATTTTTATAAGCATATTTTTTCTTTGACATATATAAGAATATGCTATTCTTTTACTCGATCAATCTTTTTAAATTTATGCCAGTAGATAAGTAATATATAGCAAATAGAAAAAATATAGGTAATTGCGTTCCACAATGTTTTATGATTATGCTCTCACATGAATATATTTTATAGGCTTAAATATAATTTTGATCGCTGCAAATACACCGAATATCTATTTTAGTCCCTACAAAATTTTTTTTTTTAAATAGTTCTTGCAAAATTTAAAATATTCATTTTGGTCCCTACAAAAAGTTTACTTTTAAAATAACTCTTGTAAAATTTTAAATTATTCATTTTGATCCTTGCAAAAAGTTCTTTTATTTAAAATAGCTCTTCCAAAAATTAAAATTTTCATTTTGCAGGGACCAAAATGAATATTCACTGTATTTGCAGGGATCAAAATGAATAATATTAAATTTCAGGGACCAAAATCAATATTTTTAAATTATGCAAGGACTATTTAAAAAATAATAATTTTACAGGGACCAAAATGGATATTCGCCACATTTGTAGGGACAAAAATGTTATTTAAACCTATTTTATATTAACAAAAGTATATAAGAAAATATACTTATGATTGTACTATGTATAGATATTTTGTATAATATTAAATTTAAAATATTTATTATTATATTTAACTTAATTACAAATATATATTTTTAATAAAACCCGTGCCAGTTCGATCAGTAACCCGTCACTTCGACCATTTATTTCAAAGTTTGCTTAAAAAGGCGGTTTAACTGTAGTTTTGCTCTAATTTGAGTTATGTGTGATTTTAATCTTTCAAGCTTTTTTTGAGCAATTTTAGTTCATTTACTTCAAAAAGTAAATATGGTTCCGCTGTTGATTATTTCCTATCTAAGCTATTGAACTTTTTTTTTATTAAAAGATTTGGAATCAGTGTAGATTCGAGATATAAAATAATTATAGAAGTTTTAGAATAGAAAATTGGTAAAATTTAAAAAATCCTGTAGGATGTGAATATCAAGGGAAGAAAGTTTGAGATTTTTGAGTTAAATTTGACATATTTATTAGTGTCTTTTAAGAATTTAATCAACATGATGTAATAATCATTCATGTGGTTGAATTTTTTGGTCACTAGGTTACAAATTGAAACCACCAAACAAAGTAAAAGCCCAAAGTACCGAATCCCACCATGTAACTAAACAAAGAAGGAACCGTACAGGCTGCACAGGATCGAAAATCTGAGCCTCCTAATTATCTCATTGAGTATATGCAGGTTGTGCCTAAACTGGTGAGTAATTATATGAATGAGGGCCTACTAGCACTAGTTTTTGAAATTGAGAAAGTTGTGTTCTCTTTGGGGGCAATAAAAGCCAATGGTTTCAATGGTCTTCTCTATCAAAAGAACTGACATATTATTAAAGATGATGTTTGTAAAGCAGTTTCCCATTTCTTTGAGTCAGCTAGCTTGATGAGGAAGTTAATGTTACTATAGTGGCCCTCATTCCCAAAATCCCCATGGCTGAACTTATATCCCACTTGAGACCCATTAGTTGTTGAAATTATCTCTACAAATTTATTGCCAAAATTATTGTGTCTAGACTGAAACCTTGTATGCAACTTCTAGTGACCTCTCAACAGAGTGCCTTTGGGGGTGGGGGGGGGGGGGGATCTTCTCCAAGATAATCTTATTGTTGCTCATGATGCCTTTCATTTCCTAAAGAAGAATAAACCTAATTCTAGGAAAGGTGTATCTTTCAAGCTATATATGAATAAGACTTATGATAGGGTGTAATGTAGTTTTCTTAAGGCTACTCTTCTAACCATTGGCTTTGACAGTAGGTGGGTGATAACTCTATTTTATATAGAGTTATTCATCTATTTTAACTTAGGTTATTGCTTATTTTCAAGTACATTAATATATAAATATAGCTTATTTATTAAGAAACAATATTTTAGAAATCCAAATTATTAGGACAATTAACTAGGCATAAATACACATATCTTGTAAGGTTTGATGTTTTTGTTCAGTGCAGCTACTAGCAGGAGTGGAAACACTACCAACACCAGGAGTGGAAACACTGCCAACACTAGGAGTGGAAACACTGCCTACACCTGCAAAATCTAGCAGTTTGAACCAAAACATCCAAGGACCATTTTGATGCTTCCACACTTGAATTGTGACGTCATGCCTAGTCACCTGGAGCAAAGCCACTTGCAGAAGTCGGCGATAAACATAAAAATCAAGTTGCAAGACTCACTTATCTAAAAGACATGTGACACTTCTCCAATGGACCTCCCCTTATGTTCTACATGCAAGCGACCACAACTGAGCTACTTGCTTCATTGGTTGTCTGAATTTATCCAAGGTTGGTCCCCTCAGTTGATCTTACGCGCCAAAGGAAACCCCTCAAGAGAGGAAAGCTTTCGTGCCTATAAATAGAGGCCATATATTCACTTGAAAATCATCCTTCATCCTTCATTTGTATTTCTTCATTTGTTTCTGAAAGGATCACTTAGTTTTAGTTTAGTTTTAGTTTTTTTTTTACGTTTCTGAAGAGAAGGAAGGTAAGGAGGTGCTTGACAACCACTCCATTCACTTCTACTTGAAGGAAACTTGTATAAGGAACTCATATTGTACTTCAACTTGGGAAACTCATGCAAAAGATCTTCTATTCGAGTAATCTCTCTCCTTTTAAGTTCTTTTGCTATATTACTCATTTGATTATGCTCTTTGCAGATTCTTTCTATTATATTATGAGTAACATGAGCTAAATTCCCTTAAGTTGAGATGTTATAACCTTGTAATGAACTTCTAAATATGTTATTATGGTTTATGTAGTGTATGCACTTTAATTCTTGTGTAATACTTCTTTCAAAGCTTATTCTGGAATTGATCACTTTAGAATAGGTAAACTTGTAAGTGTGGACATGGGCTACATTTATGAACTCAAGAATTAATAGGAATGAGTGTTTGTAACATCAACTTGTTAAACTTGTTTTAATAAAGATTGATTGTTAAAACCATGTTAAGTCCTAGACATAGGATAACATAGTTCCTAGGGTGATACAGTTGGAGGTTAAAAAGACAAGAGTGAACCTATTTAGCATACCTGGACATAGGAAGCTTGTAATGAAACTCTGACGAAAGTGCTGACAGACACACACTCATGCAGCTGCATTCAGTGTTCCTACACTGCATACTCCACTAAAACACTTAGAAGTGATTTACTTGGTGAAAACATCTCAACTACTTTATCCAACTGATTCCTTACACTCTTTACTGTTTATATTGTTTTTACTTACTTTGAAAACTCCAAACCAAAAAATAGGGCATAGTGTAGACACACTAAGTGTACACTCTGAATATACAAAACTTTACAATACATAATACCTGTGGGTTCGACCTTTCTTATCACTTTATTACTTGTGTGACTATGTATACTTGCATACTTTCCACCACACTAGTGGGTGGATAGAATTACGACCTTGGTGAACGTTGTCACTTACTCCTATCAAATTAATGGATTCCATTCCAAGAAACTTACCCCTAACAGAGGTCTTAGGCAAGGAGACCCCATGTCCCCTTACCTCTTCATTTGATGTTTGATGTCCTCTCTAGAATGGTTAATGATGTTTTTCTAAGGAATATTATTTGTGGCATTAAACTTGCTCCTGAGGCCCATGCTTACGCACTTGTTCTTTGCAGATGATGCCATCGTTTTTTCAAAAGACACCCCTACTGAACTGTACCAGTTAATTTTAGTGATTAATAAGTTCACTGCTGCATCTAGTTAGTGAAATAATCACTACAACATTTGGTAGATACGACAATGCTGCTTTTTAAAAAACAAAAAAAACGTTGTTAGAGAGGATCCAAAGAAAACGGGTTCTAAAAAAAGACACGGGCTCACTTTTTACGCTGCACTCATCTCCATCTCGCTCTCGCTCGCTCTTTCTCTCGCTCATCTCCATCTCGCTCTCGCGTCGTCACTCGCTTCTGCTTTCATCACTCTCGCTCTGCTTCATCACTCTCGCCATCACTCCTGCGATCGAACGAAATCGACTCCTCACTATCACTCCGCTCTCACTTCATCACTCTCGCTCATCACTCGGTACAACTTCTTCTTCAGCAGATCACTTGGTACAACATCTAATTTCTTGTAAGCTAAACCCTAATCTGGCTTTCTAAGTTGATTTTAGTTTTTGAATAATTTTCCCCTTTCTTGATTTTGATTGATTTAGGGTTAGTTTACTTCATCTCTTGAATAATTTCTTAATCAGATCTTGTAAATGGTGTAATTGTTTGTTGTTTTTGTTGGCTTGTTTGTCTGTTTACCTATTATGTAATTTGATTTTCATTTATATGGATTTGTTGCCTTTGCTTTCAGTTCAGGGTTTTTTGGGGTATATATATGAGAGGAGAGGGATTATTTTGAAAATTACTACTGAGATTTATGAGGCAATATATGAGATTAGTTTAGAGGTAGCTTGTTGAGTTTGAGCCCAATGGATCTAGGAGATCATTTCAGTGGAATTTTATTTGTTATAGCTAACTTCAACTATAATCCAACGGGGTTGGCCACTGTGGAAGTGGAATGTGACCTAAGGAAAACTTTACTTGTAATATTAAGGATTTGAGTATCATATGGAGAGCTTAACCTAACAAAATGAAGTAAAAAAATGCTTCAGCTAGATAAATGACTACTCTTGTATATTTTCTAAGGCATGCTCTTTTGGAGAAATTTATTCCTGAAAGTAATACAATGAAGCTGTTTTTTGCCGACGGTGACGTCAATAGACTCAATTCAGCTTACTATATATCTATGCCATACATGTGAATATGTGACCTGATCCGATTCAATCTCTTGTTTTATTACAAAATTTGTTGATATAAGCAATGTGGCAAATGGTCGGCTTGAACGTCAATCATATTTCTATACTTGATTTAGTGGCAATGATTTTTTAAGCTTTCTTTGTCTTTTTTGTGCTTGCAGGTTCATTTGCTGACAACTCAATAAGGTACTTAAAAATGAAGGTGCTGATCAATCTTTCAATTCTCAATAATACACTTAAAACATGCAGTTCATTTGGTTTGCTTCAATGTGATCACATGCTATTTGACTCAATGATATAGCATCCTATGTGTTTTCTGGGATATTTATTGTTATTGTGGTGTGGTTTGGAACTGCATACTCTAATTTAGTTTGTTGTGGTTGGACTTTAAAGATATCTTAAACTAATCAGTGTTTATTGCGAGTATCTCTCAGAACTTTGTCTATATTGACTTTACTTTCTTTTTTGTGTTTTGCAGGATCTTTATTCTGAGATGAAGGAACTAGTTCCAGAGTATCAGGTTTGTCTGCTATTCTTGGTAGTGGTACTATTTATTTTGGATGGACTTGATGGGTAATTGACACTTCTGAAGGACTGATTTCCTAATATAGTATAGTATACATAATAAAGAATATTTCGTTTTGGTTCAAGTGGTCCAGTTAGTTTTTAACATTTTTATATTGGTTGCATTTGGGCTGACTCTGTCTTGGTTCACTTCATCTCTTTTAGAAGTCACCCAAAATCCTCTGTCACAAACTTCTCCGAGATATTATTGTTTAGTTCACCACAAACTCACTGCTATATTGCAGATTTCTTGAGTTCAAAACAGAAAATGAGAAAACAAAAGACCTGCCAAAATGTGTGCACCCTCGTCGTATTAACTAGTGACTGACTCGCTTAGAAGGACATGATCAGTTTTTATATATGGTTCACTAAATTAATAGCAATCATCAAATTTATGTACAAAAATTCACAACTGAAATAATGGTAAATGATTTGCAACATACTTCAAAGCTACGTTCTACTTCTGCCATTAGTACTCCAACAGATCATACATACTAGTATATGTTGTCACGTACTTCCATTGTCTTGGGTTTTTATTTATGTTAGTTTAACTTTTAGTACTATACCATATGGTTTAATGTTGCGCTTGTGTAATAGTGTGGTTTTCCGCAATTATAGTGCAAGTATACACATCGTACAAGTAATAGAGTGGTTTTAAGTAAGAGATCGTTCCCACGAGGATTGGTACACTTTTCAAAGTTCAAGTTTCAAAACACAAGAGAATCAAGTAACAAATCGGCAATAAGAGTTGGTTTTAAGGCTAGAGATGTAATAAAAACAAGTAAACAAATGTTGGTTGTGATTATGGATGAGAGGTGAGTTGAGTTGTTGCATGCGTAAAAATCCTTTCTAGTCGACGTTACAACGCTTTACACGCTATAACGCATAAATGCTATTTCGTATAGACGTGACCACGCTTGAACGCCATTGCAAAAGAGCTATGCTTTTCAAAGACAAAACGTCGAGTTTCAAGTATAAGAGGTCCTATGTCTAGGTTCTAAATAGGCCCACTCCTGTATTTTAAACACCCACAGCCTATGTTCTATGAACTATTATCCGCTTCTATGTCTAGACTTAGATAAAAATGCCTAAATGTCTTTAGTGCACCTTTTCGCTCATATAAATCTTTGATTTCTTTTCATAGACCATGTCCGTACTCTATGAATCTACCTATTTTAAGAGGCCAACCTCAAAACAAGTTTTGAAATATTTTCACACAAAGATTTAAAACATGCAACGCCAATACTTTATAACATTAACTAGAAATTCATTATAAGCAAAACAACAACTCAACTACAAAGTGTTTAGCTCATCTTTGCCGAGCATCTTTACTGTAATGATAAGGATTTAGAACCCAAATATCATACATTACGTAAAAAGAAACTAAGTGCAAAAGATACACCTAAGTAGCTCTTTCAAAGATGCACGCTGTAGAGACGTTATAACGTCCGAGCCTCACAAAGCAGTTGAGTGTGCGTAAAATAAAACAAAGTTCGTAAAAGTAAAAACAAAGCGTAAGTCCTGCTTCCGGATCTTCTTTAATGCCTTCTCTGAAGTGGATGAAGGTAGATGATGAACTGGAGTGAGTGGATGAAGGTGTATTCGTGTATGAGTGGTGTGGAAGGATGCCTTGAGAGAGAGAGCTGAGCCTTCATTAAATAGCCTCCTTGCTCACGTGTGGCTGATGTCACTTGCCCACCTACCAGGTCTGTTTCTTCTCTTCTGCCTGACACTGTTCAGTGCTACAGTGTTTCTGCGCGTCAGCTCATGGGGAATAGAAAGATCTTCTGACTTTATATCTTTGACTATCATTGCTTAGCGCGCCAAAATTGAGATCTTTCACCCTTGCTCTGCTGCACTTCAGTAGACGTGGTGAGGGACGTGGTAACGTTCAGCACTAAATTTCCTGCACAAGCACAAAAAGCATCAAAACGCTCTCAAGGGCACCTCTTGGTGCCAAAATGCACAGATTTATTCAATTAACCTTTCACCCACTCAGAATTACGAAACTAACATAAAATTACTTAAATAAACCTTGTATTGCTAGAGAACTTGCATGATTTATTCTTGAGTGATTATAAATAACTCATATAAATATGAGTTATCACACCCCCAAACTTAAATCATTGCTTGTCCTCAAGCAATCAAGTTAAAACACTCAACTAACAGCTATACATGAAATCAACTACACTAGCAGGTTATGTTCTACTCAATCAGCAGATCAAAAATTCATTCTCAAGGGGCTAATTCTCCACACACTCACGCACCAATGCATAATTAAATTTCAGGTTCATTACGGCTCAAGTGAGTGTGTGATCTCTCGCATTACTTTTCCTCTAACTAGTTCAAAACTACTTTAGCTTACTTAAAGAATGGTTCCCATATGGTGACAAAGAAAACATCTTTCAAAACAAAGAATAGGCTAACACTTTCACATAAGAAATGGGGGTTCATTTAAAGCATGACAAAGGGTCTTAATTGGGTGCTAGGACTAGGTTAGTGCACTTAATTTACTTCGACTCACACACGCACAAGCCTTGTAACCCCTCTTTCATTGAGCAACTCTCTTTTATTTGCTCCATTTTGGAGTTTTCTTTCTTGTGTTTTTTTTTAACTATTTGGAGTGCTCAAAGATTTGTTTCTGTGGTATTACAGGAACACACTGTAATACATCCGGATTTTCCACTTATTTGTATCAACACACTCTTTTTGGTATTTTTGGGAGTAGACGTTACCACGCTTATGGGTGAGACGTTGTAACGTCCGAACACATTACACAACACACACGGCAGACGTTATAACGTTACGGGTAGACGCACAACGTTGCACTCACACTACACCGCACACTAACCATCCTACGCCTTTGCACCCACCTTAAATGCGACTTGATTCACCCCCAAACTTAGCTTCTACTGCTATTCTAGGTTTTTAATCAAGTTTTACTCTCATCATAGTTCACCAAGACTCGCTTCAAGACAAAATATTCCCTAGCTAGCTAGATTCTTTCTTAACAACGAGTTTGTGTAGGAGCAAAGAATCAATTCTTTTCATCTAATCATGCATAGGCTACTCACACACACATTTTCACTATCTTTAGCCCAAAGAGAATTGTTTTCATGCTTGACAGAGTAAGAACAGTAAATTGCTTTTGCATTTGATTTCATGTACAACACGTAAACTTAAAACATTGGGACTCTCCCCACACTTAAAGTTGAGCAGGTGTCCCCACCGCTCAAGGATAAACAAAGATGATTTCTGTGTGTTTTTTTTTTTTTTTTTGGGGGGGGGTCTTAAATGAAACATGTAAAATAAAAACTACTAGAATTACAGCTAAAATTAAAACTAAGAGTAAAGAAAACTACAACTACTATTAAAATTAATGGGGGACTTACTTGCTTGCTGCACCAGACCTGAGCCTTCCGCTTTGTCTGGTGGGAACTCCTGCCTGACCTTCTCCTTTCTTCTTTTCCTTCTTCTCTTTCTTCACCTTCACTCCTCCTTGCTCGGTGGTGGTTGTTGTTGTTTCATCAGATTCTTTCTCTTTTGAGCTTGCACCCACACTTGCACCAAAGAAGACTTCGAGGCTTCAAAGAATCCTCTTTTGGCCTCCTCCCACATCTTCATTGCCAATTCAGCAGGGTTGACATGCATTGGCTCGTTGGGGATCACCTGGGCTTTTTCCACCTCTGGCTCTTTAGACGTTGCCACGTCTGATGATGATCCTCCAATACCAAAGAATCGCACCGAGCTTGCTTCAACAGGTGCTCGCTAGTTTCGAGTGGCCTCCATTTGCTTGCCGCTTTACCTTTTCCAACGCAGCTTCACGCTCATCGGTGATTTGCATTTACGCAAGTTTGGTAGTGCGCCTCTTTTTTGGCCAGACGTTGTAACGCCTCAGAGGCGCTTCTTCAAAAATAGTAGGAAGAGCTTCGCAGAAACACTAGTAGCAACAAATGCCGCACTAGTAGCGATGAGCGTGTTTCCTCACAAAGACTGACCTTTTCTCTTCACAGAAGCTTTTGCCTTAATGATGTGGGGCTACAACTTCCTCTTTATCTCCACTCCTTGAGCTTGTTTTGACTCAAGAAATAGCTCTTGTCTCTTCTTCCTTCCAAAGGGATTGTATGTGAGTGCACTTTTCACTCGTGTTTTTCTTGGGTGGGGAAATGGGTTGGGAATGCAGGTTGCTCCACTGTGTTTGTTGGCTCGCACGCCGCCACGTCCGGTTCTTGCACTTTCTCGGGTGATGGTTGCTTTTCAGCCGAGGTTGGGGTGGGGTGGTGTGATTGGTTGGTCTTGGGCTTTGGATTGTGGGGTTTTGGGTGTGTTTTGGTCATGGGTGGAGGTTTCTTTTGGTGAAGGTGGTGGTTGTGTGGCTTGTGGGGGATGGTTGTTTGGATTTTGTTTGGGCCTGGCTCTTTGTTTGCTTGATTTCTTTGGGGATTCACTTTCACCCCTCTCACTTGAACTCCCTTTCTCCTCAGGGCTCTCCTCCTCTTCCTCCTCACTGATTACTTCCATGCTCACTTTTCTTGATTCATCTGCATCAACATCAGAAATATCATCCAAATCATCAGAATTAAAATCCTCTTCACTACTTACCTTCTTTTGTTTCTTTGCTGGGCTCTGCCTTTTTGGTGGGCTTCTTGCTCTCTTGGCCCTTTCTTTCTTCACGGCTCTTCTTTGGATTGTAGACAGGGGAACATCATCATCATTTTCTTCCTGCATCCAGTCTGGCAATACAGGCTCTTCAATCACTTTCTTTCCCTTGGATACTTGGGCAAACACCTTCTTTTGCCACTCAAATTGTTCCTTGACAAACTTGACCAGGAGTTCGCCTTCTCCTCCGCACGTTGCAACGTCTGCGCATCAACAGAACTTGAAGCTCCTGCAGATTTCACCCTAGGCTTGAATTTTGTTGAAAAGGGGCCTTGAGGCTGCTCCCTTAGCTCTGAGGCTTCAATCTCTACTCCTGCCTCCATACACAAGTCAGTAATCATACATGGGAAATACAGATACCCATCTTTCCTGTTCTTCCATTTGTTGAGCTCACGGTTGATTAACTTTCCAACCTCCACCTTGTCTCTTGACATGATTGCATCAATCACAATCAGCTCTCTTTGTCTACCCAGGTGTGTGAGAGGTAGGAATTAAGCAATGCTCGATGAAATGAAACCAAGTGTTGGCTTCATCACACATAGTACCTCTTCATGATTTTGAATTCACTACCGTGCTCTCCACTCCTTTCCCGCACAACACCTTCTACACGATCCTTTCCTTTATAGCTTCCATTTCAACACCCATAAGTCTTTTGCTTAGTCTCCACACCTTTCCGTAGTAACTCAACCCGAAATAATCGTTGATCACTCTTACTCCAAACTTTACCTCCTCGCCGCGCACCTTTGAAACAATGGACGGCTCTCCTTCAGGCCTCTCAACGATTCCCTTGTAGAAATCGTGAACCAAAGTAGCAATTTATTCTTTTCTGTGCACCACAAATTTTTGCCACCCCAACGCCGCCACTTTGCCATAGAAAATCGATTGGGGCTTTCTTGACTAAAGCCCTTTCGTGAAGTAGGGCTTTCTTTTGGATTGGTTAGGTGTTTCAGGGATAGGGTGAAGATGAACTTAGGTCAGCATGTTTGCCTTTCCCAGAGGATTTGGTAGCAGATTGCTTCACTTTTGTCATGTTTGATTTCGCAGAAATGGTTTGGAAGGGAATGGGGGTTTTTGGAAATTTTAGGTTTTCTGAGAAAGAGAGGGAAGATTTTGATTTCGAGAGAAAGGGATAAGAGAGAGGTTGCGGTGGTGGGATAATGGTGAATGGTGGGATTTTTATGGGGAATTGGTTATGGGGAGTTGAGAAATGGTAGAGTGGAGTAATGGAGAAAAGTAACCGCTGATTAGACAAGTAGGGAAGGAGATGACGTCGTGGTCGCTACCACGTTAGTGATGCGAGGGAAATCATTTCGACACGCCATCACTTACGCCTTTGACTTAATTTAAACTCCGCTTCGACCGTGTCGACGCGTGCCCACGTCTAGTGCTTATTGAGACGTTACGACGTCTATCACCTTTTGCCTTTACTTCACTTCAATTGTTATTCCTGCAAAACAAAAATTAAAAAGACACAAAAATTGTTTTGTTAATTAAAAATCATTGGGTTGCCTCCCAAGAGCGCTTGCTTTAAGAGTCTTCAGCCAGACTTTTTCCTTTTAATTCAAGAATTATTGAAGGACATTTGGATCTTGTCCCTTTCCACATGCTCTCCATGATATTGCTTCACACGTTGGCCATTAACTTTGAACATGGTGTTTGTCTTTTCATCAAAGAGGTCCACAGCACCATGAGGATAGATTTTCATTAATTTGAATGGACCTGACCATCTTGATTTTAGCTTGCCTGGGAACAGCTTTAGCCTTGAATTGAATAACAACACCTGCTGTCCTTCTGCCAGCTCTCTCCTTTGTATTCTTTGATCGTGCCACTTCTTTGTCTTTTCCTTGTACATTCTTTGAGCTTTCATAGGCATGGTGTCTAAACTCTTCTAGCTCATTTAATTGTAATAACCTTGCCTCACCAAATTTCTCTTGTATGATCCAAGTTTAGTTGCTTCAATGCCCAGTAAGCCTTGTGTTGGAGTTCAATTGGTAGGTGACAGTGCCTTACCATAAACTAGCTTGTAAGGAGACATGCCCAATGGTGTTTTGTATGTCATCCCCGTAAGCCCAAAGTGCATCATCCAAGTGTACTCGACCACTCCTTTCTCGTTGGGACCAACCATCTTCTCAAGTATTCTTTTGATCTCTCTGTTGGATATTTCTCTTGCCACACTGGTTTGGGGGTGATAAGTCAGCAGTTACGTGTTTCACTCCATACTTAGCCAAGAGGTTCTCAATTAACTTATTGCAGAAATGAGAGCCCTCATCACTGATTATGGCTCTTGGAGTACCAAACCTTGTGAATATATTCTTTTTCAGGAACTTGCTCACTGATTTAGCTTCATTGTTTGGTAATGCCACTGCTTCAACCCACTTTGATACGTAATCCATAGCTACCAGAATATATAGATTTCCATGAGACATAGGAAATGGTCCCATGAAATTCATTCCCCATACATCAAACAACTCAACTTCCAGAATGTTTGTGAGTGGCATCTTCTCCTTGTTTGATATATTTCCTGTTCTTTGGCACTTGTCACATCTTCTCACCAACTCATGTGCATCCTTGAATAGTGTTGGCCAATAGTAGCCTGATTGTAGGACCTTTGCAGCTGTTCTGGTACCTCCAAAATGTCCACCATAAGGTGCTGAGTGACATTGTTGCAGCACATGGAGTTGTTTTCCTCAGCTAGACACCTTCTTAGTAACTGATCTGGACACAATTTGTACAAGTATGGTTCATCCCAGAAATATTGCTTTATAGTGTGGAAGAACCTCTTCTTCTGTTGATAGTTGAATCCTACAGGCACAATCTTGCTAACAAGGAAGTTAACTATGTCAGCATACCATGGTGCAGTAGTATCAGACGTTATAACGTTTGGACGAAAAGTGTCATAGACGTGGTAACATCTTCAACTCACCGAGGCTCACGACAATAGTCTCTCATCGTGAATTTTTCTTTTATCTCTTCTTCACCTGCACTGCATCAACATTCTCAAGCCTAGAAAGATGATCGAAGAACTTGGTTCTCCACCCCTTTTTGTCACGAATTTCCAAGTCAAATTCTTGGAGGAGGAGAACCCATCTAATAAGCCTTGGCTTTGCATCTTTTTTGAAATTAAGTACTTAATGGCTGAATGATCAAGAAAAACAATAACTTTCGCACCCCACTAAGTAAGATCTAAACTTATCAAATGCAAACACAACAACCAAAAGCTCTTTTTGATCACAGATAATTTAATTGGGCATCATCTAAGGTTTCTTGGCATAATAAATAGAATGAAAATTTTTTCCATACCTTTGCCCCAATACACTCCTACAAAGATAATCACTTGCATCACACATCAACTCAAATGGTTTAGACCAATGCGGAGTGACTATGATTGGAGCGATCACCAATGCGATCTTGATTTGTTGAAAGCCTCATGACATTGTTCATCAAAGTTGAAGACGTTGTCACGTTGCAATAACAGACACAAGGGTTTTGAAATTTTCGAGAAATCCTTGATAAATCTTCTGTAAAACCCTGCATGTCCTAAGAAACTTCTGACTCCTTTGATAGTTGTTGGTGGAGGCAACTTGTCAATAACATCAATCTTTGCTCTGTCCACCTCTAACCCTTTCTTTGATATTCCGTGCCCCAACACTATTCCTTCTTGTACCATGAAATGGCATTTTTCCCAATTGAGTACTAGGTTGGTTTCTTCACACCTTATCGAACTCCTTCCAAATTATCCGTGCATGCCTTGTATGAATCTCCATAGACCGAGAGAAATCGTCCATAAAGACTCTCCATGGAATTTTCAATGAAATCGAAAAATAAGGCCATCATGCACCTTTGAAATGTTGCAGAGCATTGCACAACCCAAATGGCATCCTTCCGAAAGCAAAGGTACCATAGGGACAAGTGAATGTTGTCTTTTCTTGGTCTTCAGTGCTATAGCTATCCGGTTGTAGCCCGAATAACCATCAAGGAAACAGTAGAAGTCCTTGCTCGCAAGCTCTGCTCTAGCATTTGATCAATGAATGGAAGAGGAAATGATCCTTCTTCGTTGCTTTGTTTAACTTTCTCTCAGTAATCCATGCATATCCTCCACTGCTATATCGTCCTTGTTGGAATTAGCTCATTTTTTCATTTGTTACCACAGTAACTCCACCCTTCTTTGGCACACACTGTACTGGGCTTACGCAGGAGCTATCGCTAATAGGGTAAATGATTCTGCATCCAACCACTTGATGATTTCTTTCTTAACCACCTCCTTCATTATGGGGTTCAGTCTCCTCTGTCCTTCAATACTATTCTTGGCATTTTCTTCCAAGACAATTCTATGCATACAGATTGTGGGACTGATACCTTTGATGTCTGCCATTTGCCAACCAATTGCCTTTTTATGTCTCTTCAGGGTAGTAATGAGATCACATTTTCCTGCTCTTGGGTGAGCTTGGAAGAAATGATCACGGGTAAGGAATCATTTTCCCCTAAAAAGACATACTTTTAATGCTCAGGTAACACCTTTAATTCCAAGGTAGGTGGCTCTTTAATGGAAGGCACATTCTTCTTCAGATTTGACTCCTCTTGCCCTAAAGATTCATACCTCTTTATCCATGACTTTGGTGCAGGGGGCTCAGGCGTGGCCACGTCGCGCAGCAATGACGCTACAACGTCTAGAGGAACAACTTCTTCTGCCAATAATTCTTGTATTTCATTGTTGCCCAGAATTTTCTCCAAATGATCATTATCCTTGTTGAATTGTTTTTGAACCATATGATCAATGGCAACCACATACGAACATTCCTCTGTGTTTGGATCCGGATATTTGAGTGCATTGAGGACGTTGAACTTGACTTCTTGGTCATTGACTCTCATGATTAATTCTCCTTTCTCGCACATCAATGATTGTTCTTCCAAGTAGCTAAGAATGGTCTTCCCGAATGATGGGAACTTCTTTATCCGCATCAAAATCTAAAATAACAAAATCCACTGGAAACACAAACTTGTCAACTTTAATCAAAACATCTTCTAATATGCCTTCGTGGATAAACTCTACTTTTATCGGCTAAAGTTAGGCTTAAAGAAGTAGGTCCGCAATCCCTATACCAAGTTTATCATAAATGGACTTGGGCATCAAGTTGATACTTGCTCCCAAGTCACACAAAGCTTTTCCAATGTAAAAATCTCCAATGGAGCATGGTATGAGTGAAACCGCCAGATCCTTGAGTTTTCTAGGAAGCTTATTCTCCATAATTAAACTACATTCCTCAGTTAAAGCAACAGTTTCAAACTCCCCTAGCCTTCTCCTTTTGGTGATAATGTCTTTTAAGAACTTGGCATAGTTTGGCATCTGTTGTAAAGCTTCAACCAACGGAAGGTTGATGTGTAACTGCTTTAACATCTCCATGAACTTGCTGAACTGCTTGTCTTCATGAGCCTTTTTCAATCTTTGAGGGTATGGTGGAGGAGGATACTCAGGTACAAGCCTAGGCACAGTCTTGATTCCTGGTTCAAAATTAGACGTCGTAACGTCTGGCTTAGATGTCACAATGTCTGAAGTATCCTTCACACCACTTGTGCTTGCCTCTTTCCCTTTCTTTTTCTCTTTCTCTGGTACTTCTTTTTGCTTCTCCTGTACTTCTTCCTCCACAGGCATAGTTGGTTCGTGATATTCAGCACTACACTTCTTAAAGAAATTGCATTTACCTGTCCATTTACCCCATTGTTACCATTAGGGGTTGATGATGATGGTGTTTCTGTTGTAGAAGGAAGAGATCCATTCTGCCTTTGAGTGAGAGCTGAAGCTATCTGTCCAATCTGATTTTCCAGAGTTTTGATTGAAGACTCATGAGTTTGAAGGGTTGTCTTGCAATCACTTATGAAGTTCTTCATCATGGCTTCCAAGCCGCTATTGTTGTTATTCCGCATGCATCGCCTCTGTTGTTGTTGAGGAGGAAACCACGAGGTATTGCGGGAGAGCGATATTGCTGGTATTTAGTGCATTGTTGTTTCTCCAAATTGAAATTTGGATGATTTCTCCAGTTTGAATTGTAGGAGTTGGAATAGGGACCATTTCCTTTGTTACGAGATACAAAGTTTACTGATCGAGGTTGTAGGGACACTCTCATACACATGCCCTTCTTCACAATAAACACACACTACTCCACCAGAGTGGGTAGGTTCAATCTAACTGCAGCGATGCCAGCTTCTCGACGTGGCCACGTTTGAAGTACTCAAAGTTTTGATCATGTTGGTCAAGGTAGCCACTTGAGCGAGAAAGAGCGATCCACTTCACTTATTTCATGGACACCGCCTTCTTTCCAGGAGTAAATCTATCGGATGGCCAATGAGAGTTATGGGTGGCTATGTCATCAATAAGCTTGCATGCCTCGAGAAAGGACATGTTTAGAATGACACCACCGATGAAGCATCAAGTATCAACCTTGTGGGTTGATCTAGACCATTGTAGAAAGTCTCCATTTGGATCACCACGGAATGCCATGGTGTGGGCACATTCTCGATAATTCTTTCCACCTTTCCCAAGCTTCAAATAGTGATTCCCTTCCCTTTGTTTGAAGGAAGTGATATCATTTCTCAGCTTAGCATTCTTGTTGGGAGGGAAATACTTTGCAAGGAACTTTTCTGCTAGCTCATCCCAAGTATGAATTGAATTTGGCTCCAAAGAGTTCAACCAATTTTTGGCCTTATCCTTGAGTGAGTATGGGAAGAGCTTCAATCTAAAAGCATCCTCTGAGACTCCAGGGATGATAAAGTTGCTGCACACATCCAGAAATTGCCTTAGGTGAGAATATGGATCTTCTTGAGGAAACCTCCAAATTGGCTGCGCAGCTTTGCGGCATTTGGAACATCATTGGCTTGAACTCAAAGTGACCAAATGAAGGGTTGGTCTTGCAATGCCTGTTTGTAAATGGGCGAGGATTGAGCACGCGGCATAATCACGCATAGGCTCGCCCGCATCATCACCATATCTTGTGGTCCCGCATTGATGAGTTCTTTGCCTTTGGTAGTGTTCATCATCAACAACTATTGTCTCTGTATGAGTTTGTGGTCCACGACCTTGTCCTCTAACTCCTCTTGGTGTATGTCCACCTCTAGAACCAAAGTGTTATGTTGGACATGGTTGGGTGTTGTTCTTGTTGTTGTTGCCTCCTTCTTAACCTTTGTTGTCTCCTTAGTTGTCTGAAAGTTCTTTCAGGTTCTGGATCAAACTCAGGTTCAGATTCACTCCTTGGTTTAGTTGAACTAGAGCTTGAGTTGGAACTAAGCGCATAATCGTAACGCCTACTGCTCAAACACGAAACAACAAACAACACAAGAAAAATTCTTTCAACTTGTGTTCTAATGCTTTGAACAATAAAAATTACAACAATCCCTCAACAACGGCGCCAAAAACTTGTTGCGCTTGTGTAATAGTGTGGTTTTCCGCAATTATAGTGCAAGTATACACATCGTACAAGTAATAGAGTGGTTTTAAGTAAGAGATCGTTCCCACGAGGATTGGTACACTTTTCAAAGTTCAAGTTTCAAAACACAAGAGAATCAAGTAACAAATCGGCAATAAGAGTTGGTTTTAAGGCTAGAGATGTAATAAAAACAAGTAAACAAATGTTGGTTGTGATTATGGATGAGAGGTGAGTTGAGTTGTTGCATGCAGAATAAATCCTTTCTAGTCAGACGTTACAACGTTTACACGTTATAACGCATAAATGCTATTTCGTATAGACGTGGCCACGCTTTGAACGCCACTAGTAAAAAAGAGCTATGCTTTTCAAAGACAAAACGTCGAGTTTCAAGTATAAGAGGTCCTATGTCTAGGTTCTAAATAGGCCCACTCCTGTATTTTAAACACCCACAGCTATGTTCTATGAACTATTATCCGTTCTATGTCTAGACTTAGATAAAAATGCCTAAATGTCTTTAGTGCACCTTTTCGTTCATATAAATCTTTGATTTCTTTTCATAGACCATGTCCTGTACTATGAATCTACCTATTTTAAGAGGCCAACCTCAAAACAAGTTTGGAAATATTTTCACACAAAGATTTAAAACATGCAACGCCAATACTTTATAACATTAACTAGAAATTCATTATAAGCAAAACAACAACTCAACTACAAAGTTTTTAGCTCATCTTGAGCATCTTTACGAGAATGATAAGGATTTAGAACCCAAATACCATACATTACGAAAAGAAACTAAGTGCAAAAGATACACCTAAGTAGCTCTTCAAAGATGCACGCTGTAGAGAGCGTTACAACGTCCGAGCCTCACAAAGCAGGTGAGTGTGCGAAAAATAAAACAAAGTTCAGAAAAGTAAAAACAAAGCAGAAGTCTGTTTCCAGATCTTCTTTAATGCCTTCTCTGAAGTGGATGAAGGTAGATGATGAACTGGAGTGAGTGGATGAAGGTGTATTCGTGTATGAGTGGTGTGGAAGGATGCCTTGAGAGAGAGCTGAGCCTTCATTAAATAGCCTCCTTGCTCACGTGTGGCTGATGTCACTTGCCCACCTACCAGGTCTGTTTCTTCTCTTCTGCCTGACATTGTTCAGTGCTACAGTGTTTCTGCGCGTCAGCTCATGGGGAATAGAAAGATCTTCTGACTTTATATCTTTGACTATCATTGCTTAGCGCGCCAAAATTGAGATCTTTCACCCTTGCTCTGCTGCACTTCAGTAGACGTGGTAACGTTCGAAGACTAAATTTCTGCGCACAAGCACAAAAAGCATCAAAACGCTCTCAAGGGCACCTCTTGGTGCCAAAATGCACAGATTTATTCAATTAACCTTTCACCCACTCAGAATTACGAAACTAACATAAAATTACTTAAATAAACCTTGTATTGCTAGAGAACTTGCATGATTTATTCTTGAGTGATTATAAATAACTCATATAAATATGAGTTATCATTTAACATGGGAGGTTGAAAAGTATCTGCATCGTAGAATCCATTAATTTGAAAACCAGTTGGTTGTGTCTGAGTTCCCAAAGTATTTAAGAGGATATGATTGTATTTCCATTGAAATAGGGATTTTGATTGCCTTCAACTCCACCCTCTTTACCATGGCAAATTTGTGATCAGCATCGTATTTCCATTTTGCACCATAATGAAGCCCTGATTCTCAAAATGAAAATAGCTTCAAATTTCTATTGATTAGGGTCTCAATGAGAGACTTCTAATCATTGGTTGGTGATAGAATTTCAGAAATGTCATCCTGCTAGAGCTTCTATTTTTCTGTTCTCCATTTTGATTTTTTTTTGTATTTTCTTTTAGAATCAGTAATTAATTTTGTAAATTGTTGATTAGGCTGATGTGCTCAACTTGCAATATACATTTTTAGTTATTTGTGCAGTCAACATGCTATTTTGAGTCCCTCTATCTGAGAAGTGAGCTAGCTAGGGTTGTTTTATCTTGTGAAATGTACTGAAAAGTGAGGAGTTTCTTACAAGTTTTTCCATTACCCATCATGCATATTTATAGGATGGTAGAATTTATTTTTACCTATCCAGAATTGTGTTCTCTGTTTGCCTTTCTTGATCTGATTCTGAATTTACAATTTACTAGAAAACCAAAGGGCTCATCACAATGAAAGCGCTCGTATCTGTCTTTTGTTATTATTAGATTAGTTATGATGCAATGCTATTTTTTGTAGGCTGGCTTCTTTTTGAGCAAGTTTTATGCTTGGGAGCAAAACCCGGAGAAATATGATTCATAACCAAGAAAGAACTAAGTAGAAATAGAATTTTCATAGGAAAGTTGTGACTTGTTTTGAGGATTTCTAACGTTTTCCTCATTTTATTGTGAATTGTAATCTTGGATGTTTTTCAGAAACCAAGAATTTAGTGTAGGCAGAACGGTAGATAGTGCATGTTTTTATTGGATTGTGTAATTAATTGTTTGTCTTTAAACTCTTTTGTTGGGAATGAATAAATTTGACCTACCTAATATTTTTTTTTCATTTTTTATTGACTATGGCAACGGTTTTAAACTGTTGTAAACTGTTATATTTTTTTTTCATTTTTTATTGACTATGGCAACGGTTTCACATTATGCAACGGTTTTAAAGTGTTGTCAAAAAGTAGGGGGAAAAACCGTTGCGTTAGCACTCAATGGCAACGGTTTTTTGTCAGCGTTGCCATTGCTAGCCAAAAACCGTTGCCTAAAGCATAGGCAACACCCGCATACACAACGGTTTTAAAACCGTTGCCAAAGGAAAAGACAACGGTTTTTCTACTTTCAACAACAGTTTTCAGCCGTTGCCATAGGCTTAAAATGTTGTAGTGAATACATCTAAATCTGGAATGATTTTTGGTAAGAGGGTAGAGAATGCTATTATGCCTCTGTAACTGCTATTACTAACATTCTAGTGTGGTCCAATCCAAGAGTATATCTAGTATCCCTACTGAACGGGGAGGTTCAAAAACTGAGAGCTTATAGTGGTTAAAAGAGAGGATAATGAATAAAATGGAGGGTTGGAAAGGTAATTTGTTGCAGGCTTGGCGCATCAGGACTAATAAAATGGAGGATTGGAAAGGTAATTTGTTGAATATTGTTCGAAAGGAAGTTATAATTAAAGCAGGCTTGGCGTATCCTTCAGGAGCCAGGGTCTTATTGGGTTTCTACACACAAAGACATTTACTTCCCTCATACATATTTCTGGAGAGCAACTAATTATGGAGGTAGTTCTGGGGTTTGGAAGAGCCTTCTTCAAGGCAGGGACCTTCTTAAAAGCTAGAGTAGGTGGTTTTTGGGATCAGAGCATAACATTGATATTGAAAGAGATTTGTGGCTTGCTAATGGAGAAAGAGCTGTCCTAAACCAGGGTTCTAGTGTTTATTATGTTAGTGACCTTGTGAATGCTCATCACAACTGGGATATAACTGCTTTGAGACAAAATTTAAACCCTAACTCAGCTACAAGTGGTCTTCAGACTCCTTTATCATAGTCCAATCCCATTGACAAATTATTTTGGCCCTTTTCTAAGGATGATCATTACTCTTCAAATCCGGATATTGAAGACAACATGAGCTGAATTCTCCTCCTAAAAATCATGCCTCTATTGGTACCCCTAAATATTGGTGAAATGTTATTTGGAAAGTGTGTAACAATCCCTTAGCTGTTAGAGACAATCTTCATAGGAGAAGAATTGCAAGGGATGGACTATGCGTCTATGCCCTATCTTCCTTAAGGAGGAAGAGACTGTGGAACACTTATTTTTACTCTGCCCTTAGACTCAACCTATTTGGTTTGGTACTCAGATATGCTCTCTCCCTACAGAGCACAATGTTACTTCCTTCCCATTTTGGATGCTAAATGCTCATGAACAATGGAAGTTTAATGGGATAGATATTGAAATCTACACTTCTCATTTCTTTTGTAATATTTGGCACAATTGGAAGGCAGGGAATGACTTGGTTTTCAACAGCCTGCAACATAACCCTATGTCTACTCTGATTGTGGCTAAATCTAAATGTTTGGACTTCATTCAATCCTTTCCCTCCCCAATGCAAGAGGCACCTAGAATCCCCCAAATGCCTAAGGTTAATTTAGATGTTGATTTCAATAAAAAAAAAGTGGAAAATGAAGTGCTCGTGTAGTGTTCATAGATGATAGAGGAAGGTTTCTTATAGCTATCGTTACTCAAATATTTGCTCCTAATTCATTGGTTGTAGAAGCTTCGAGAAGCCCTTTAGTTTAGCAGAACAATTAATCTTCGGAATGTCATCTTCGAAACAGATAATCTGAACCTTATCGAGGCATCCAGAGAAGTCCAAGAGATTAGAGAAATACAAAACTTAATACAAGACATTATTTTTCTCAAAGCAAGTTTTAATCAGTGTGGATTTACTTGGGTGGGTAGGAAAGGGAATCAGGTCGCTCATGAGATTGCTTCCCTCTGTAGGATTAATGATCTTTGAGGTAATTGGATTCTTCATCAACCCCATCTCTTCATCGCTTGATTTATCGCGATGCTAAGTTGGTGAACACGGGGGATTGAAGCTCCTGCGAAGTGAGATCTAGGGCTTCTGTGCTTAGTTTCTATCGTGGTCTTGTACTTCTTGTTTGAAGCAATCCACTTAAAACAAGAAGTACAAGACCACGATAGAAACTAAGCACAGAAGCCCTAGATCTCTAACATAGAACTCTAACATCCATTCTGATAAGTGTGGAGGTCGTCGCCAATATTAGTCGACATCATTTCTATTGTCAATCTGGTACCCTACTTGGTTAGTTGAGCAGATTACATAAGGGAATTTAGGATTTTTTTGTAAGACGCGCGCGTGCGATAACTTAAAGGACGCCCAAATTTCTTCCTTAGTTTGTCGGTGGGTTTTTAGGATTTCTTCCTTCATCTATTCACTGGACACCCCTTGAACCTATGAAAATACCTAAATATCATTAATGAACAAGATAGTTCCAAGCGCGTCCCTTTTTTATGGCTTTCAACGGGTACGGTATTTAGTACCGCACTGGTACAGTATTATAGTACTGTAACCCAATTTTGCCAAACACCTCCATTTGCAGGACTTTTTAACAGGTACGGTATTATGTTACCGTACATTATCGAAATCTCTATTTTACTTATTTTGTTTGCCACATATCCATATTTGAAGGTAGAATTATCTATTACCACCCGGCTCCTTATTACTTATCACTTGTGTAGATTTTTTTTCCTATTTAATTATATTTGGGGTGTCAAGATGGATGGATTGAATGAATTTGAATTTGGATTTCGATTAGGATTATAATAGATTGGTTAGAGACAATCAATTTATCCATTTATATCTATTAAAATTGTACCAAACAAATCCAATCCAATCCATCCATTTAAAAATAAGTCCATCTGACCCATCCATTAGCAATTTTTTTATGGATGGATATCCAATCTATGCATCCACTAATATTTTTAAAACATTTAAAATATTTTAATAATAAAATATTTTTCAGTAAAAAGATGAAAAAATATTTATACTTATGATTTTAATATATTTTTTGTTGGCAATTTTTAATTTTTTTATTATGGCAGAAATATAATTCAATGCAATGTTTATTATTAATTGTTTTGTCAATAATAACGCCCTTTAAGTATTTATTGTAAAGAGAAAAATTGATGAATTGAGATAATAAATTATTAAGGGTATTATTGGTAATAGAGAAATAATCGTATCAAAAGTAAAGAAGTTTATTGCCTCATTGGTATGTGTAAAAAGTCAAAAACCGACAAGTAAAAAAGAATGAATGGAGTAGTAAAAAAGAAGTTTATTGCCTCATTGTATAATGCTCATAAACGGGACAAATATCAGTCATTGATACATAAAAAAACACGAGATAAATATTTGTCCCTCATGAATGAAAAACACTAGACAAATAACTGTTATTAATATACAAAAAATCACGAGACAAATAATTGTCACTGATAATTATAATTTACAGTACAAATTAAAAATGGGACAAAAATGAATGAGAAAAAAAATCTATTACTATTTTGATTTTGAGTCTCAACGAGGAATAATATAATAGTTTTCACTCGGTTTATCGATAAAGTCTCACATCCTGCAATAGAAAAACATGTATTGAAGAGTTGGAGGTTGTTTTATCAAAAGAATGAATTGAAGACTAGCAATACGATCATTATAATTAATATAATGTTTTTCACCGAGTTATTCATACAAAAAACAAATTGCTATCAAGTGATTATCCTCTGCTTTAGCACGTGATAAATTTGCAACAGTTTCATCAACTGTCTCAATTTCTCAAAGTCAAAGTCAAACTCTTTATTGTTTAGCTCAGTGTACACCAAATCTTACACCTGAAAATTGTAGAACTTGTTTAAGTGAAATTATAATGGAACTTCCTTTTTGTTGTGAAGGAAGAATTGGAGGGAGAGTTTTAAACCCTGGTTGTAACATAAGATACGAATTTTACCCTTTTTATCTTATCTCAAATTCCACTATTGGATTTTCCTCTACAGTTCCCGCAACAAAAAGTTCCAACACGGTTTCGAAGTTTCCAGAAGAACACCCTTTTTATATTACCCATAATTGTTCAAGTAATTACAACAAAACCCTTTCTTTTTCTTATTACGTACCAAACACAGCTCACTACTCTTCTCTCTTACTTATCTTCAAATGCAACAAACACTACTATTTTTCATAAAGCTGAAGTGGCTAACACCGTGTTTGGTCTCTTCATGTGTCAAGGTGACGTTAACGTTACCCTTTGTGAAAATTGCGTTCAAAACGCAGCACATAAAATAGCTTCAAAATGTGGCTCATTTCAAGAAGGTATAGTTTGGTATAGTCATTGCTTAATTCGTTATTCGAACAAGAATTTCTTTTCTAAAGTGAGTAAAAGTCCTTTCTACCACGATTTGAATGTGACAACAAGTGATTCTTTTGATGAGAGAGATTTGTTTAATTTTGTAAGATCGAATGCGTTGTCGAAAGTGGCGATTGATGCAGGAGATAGTGATATGAGATATGGAACAAAATCATTGAAATTGAATGATGATCAAACGTTGTATACAGAAGGTCAATGTACGCAAGATTTGTCTAATGATGATTGTAAGGGTTGTTTGGGTGATGTTATTGGAATGGGAATTCCATGGTCGAGATTGGGAAGTGTTGGGGGAAGAGTTTTATATCCTAGCTCTAATCTCAGGTTTGAATTGTTTCAATTTTATAGAGATGTTGATCAAGTTGCTAGACCAAACAGTTCTTCTCCTCCTCGTCTATCAGGTGAACTCTTCTCACTACACCAATCTTTGTTTTGTTGAAACTGTCATTATCCTCAAAATATTATACAAACACATATTGGTTGTCCTTTTATTAGATTTGCACTAATAAATTTTGTCAATATGAAAAGTTTGTCAATCTAACATTTGGTATCAAATAAAGCTGATCACCGGGGAATATGTAAGATATTACTCAATTGGTAAATGCCGAAATTGTTAAATTGGATATTATGTCCCGAGTTCGAACTAGAGACGTGTGTGAGTTTTAAGAGGTATTTGTCACTCTATTTAGAACCAAAAATGTCTAATCACATTTAAGTTTGATATTGTTTTGTTAAATTACGTTCTAAAATATCTTCACAAGTATCTACATTGTGAGACATGATAGAATGTATGTGTACAACTTTTCTACATATTAGTTTACATTAAATTAATAATTTTATTTGGAACATTATTCTTTAAAGTTTTTAATGGTGACATGACAACTTAAAAAATATATAATATAATTATAAAGATTAACTAGATCTAATTATAAATTTTATTCCTTTTTTTTTTCGCACATAAAAAGGGCTTTAGCTCGACAGAAAACCAAAACACTTAGCTAATCTAACATTTTTGAGCATAGAAATCTCAATCAAATCATTAATAAGAACACATTGAAGCTTATCCTGAAAAATTTCCAACTCCAATAGTGACCGTTGTTTCGTATCTTAGCAACCACTTAATTGAATTGCCAATTCCCCAAGAACCTGCTTTTTTCTTCCATGGTAAAAGGGATGCGAAAGCGATTGGACAAGATTCAATTTCTAGTCAATACTCTATCAATAGCTCCACTCCATTGACGGTCAATGACATGTCTATAACTGACTTTTTTCCTCGTTAGATGTTTTCCTCACTACAACACTTTGAACCAAAGACAACGTTTGAAAACCTTCCCAGAAAGTCAAAAAACTGTTGCCATAACTTTTAGCAACGGTTTTGAAACCGTTGTTCCTGCGGACATGGCCTAAACTACAGGCAACGGTGTATTTTGATGTTTTTATCCATGAATGTTTTTCTTTACTGCATGATAAAATTGCTGGGAGTAAATGTATATCCCAAGAGCTAATCTATAATGTAATCTTTTTTAGCTTTAATAAACTATTGTTCTTGGCTTGTGTCCTTGCTCTTTTAATGGTAAAGTAATTTGAGTACCTAAGTTTTAATGAAAAAGATTTAAGTTTTCTCAGTGTTTAATTATTGAAAAATATCTAGCCTTCTTATTTGAGTCATTTGGTCATGAATGGATTGTCTAATCACTTTAAGATCCAATCACAACACTTTTCTAAAATGTTTCTGTTTAAGTGATTTGTGATCTCTATTTCGTAGATAAGTGTTGTGATTGGTTCTTAAAGAGGAGATGATGACCAAACACGTAAATAGAAACATTTTATTAATTAAGTTGTTTAGGATATCCACCACTTTTTTTAAAAGCAAATAATAAAATGATATCGAGTCACATTAAAACCTTCTAATGCAATATCTTTTTAGGGGAAAAACATTAAGATGGAAAAGTGAACCCCACTAAAAAATATCCAGAAGGATATCCATCACTTTGATCATGTCTTAAAAAAGTTGAAGAAATTCCCCCCTTTGTTTGTTAGGGCCATGAGCCTCTCTTAGGGTTTACCCTTTGGATTTTTGTGTTCAAAGTATGCTATACTTTGGGTGATGTTTGTTGACCGTCGCTAAGTTTGTGTGTGGTGGCTAAGTTCGTTAGAGATGATGGAGTTGGATACAACGTGTGAAGGAGAGGAACCACATTCAGTGGAGCATTGAATAAAAACACGACTTTTACGGGTGGAAACTAAAAAAATAGTACAAAATAAAAAATTCTTTATATTTGGATAGATAGAGATTAAAAGGGCCCATGCTTCGTACAACCCCCTAGCCACTCATTAAAATCCCCAAAAACGGTTTAATCCCAAAATACCCTCACGTGAAAAGCACGTGATTGATTTAATCGACGCCGCGCTAATCGAATGAGTTATCGACGCGTGCATCGAATAAAGGAAAGATAGACGGTTCGGTTGGACCTCCATCGAATCCTACATTTTGTACTGTTCGGTTGTATGAAATGTGAACCTGTTCGACTCTGTGAGGGCCGAACCGTCTCGATACTTGGCGAAAATGAGTGAGTTTCGGACAAAGAACTTTGTCATGGCTTTTTTTTTAAAACTTGTAATTTCATGACTAAAATAACTACTAGAATCAATACTAAATCACTCAATTAGATCAACAAAACATGATATTGTCTTAATACAATTGTCTTATACATAACGAAATCAGTAAATTGGCAATGAAATTCAAAAAATACATCAAAATCAATCTTTGCTCAAATCAACCATTTGAGGAGCATGTGAATATGGGTTTAAAGCTTTGTATTGTTGCAAAGGTCCTCAGATATTGTCCGGCGATCTTTTTGCTATCTGTTTCCGATTATTTGTCCATGGCGTAATTGTTCCTGGCATTGGGGAGCCTCTACTCATAACTGGCATGACAAAGTGGTTACCCGTGAACAATATGTGGAAGACCGGTGCAGTCTTGATTGGTGCAATCGTGGCCTTGTATTTATTTGCAGCCAGATAAGCACATTCTGGAAAAGTCATCCAATTCTCATTTCCTTCTACTTCCCTATGTTGTTTCTTCAAAGCCTTCATAATATGGTGGACTCTTGATATCCCCCTTCAAACAACGTCGTGTACAAATCGATGTTTTTCTGTAACTCTTCAAATAATTCATTCCTCATGCTCCAGAAATCGTCCACACCCCTTCCAAGTAGTCTAGCAAAGCACCGAAACCCGCAGTTACCGTCACCTTGCACATTCACTATATCTTCCACAAAGCGATACATCTCCTTCGGCATATAATCTATGAATGAATTGTATGCTTTTGGCCGAATGATGGGAGGGGTTGGGTTTAGTGTTAGTCCCTGAATTTGAGTGAGTGCGAGGTTGGAACTTGTTGTTTGGCTTGGTTGCTCGATTTGTGAGGGAGTAGGATCAAACTTCTTTGGTAATGGCGGTGTAGGAACTCCACTTTTAGCGAAGCTCCACCTTTAGGTACCGGAAAGGTACTTGGGGTGGAACTTGTACTCTGTCGTGGAGTTGATGAATTTGATACCGGTGGAGTAGGCCGTTTGCGTGACTGAGCAGCAGCGGAGGTGCTGTCTTGTTGTGAATCAAAATAATTATCAACATGTTCCCAAAATGATGGGTGTCACTTTGTTGAAAATTCATCGCTCTAGTTAGGTTCACCCTTTTTCTTTCCCTTATCCTTCTTAGGTGCACCCTTTGTAGTGACTCGTTCCTGAGGTGGACACATGGATGTAGTGTCCGGGAATGCCAACTCACGTGCTTTTTGCTTTATCATTACTTTACCAGCACGATCAGCAGCATCAAACCTCCGTTGTATAGCCTCAAATTCAATCTTCAAATTAAGCTCATCATTTGGGGATCCCGTGTCGTCTTCATCATGGGAAACAACAAAACTAAGCCTCTTCCAATGATTATGTATTATATCCAACAGAACGCGAGATAGGTTCCCCCCGTATCTACAAAATACATTAATTTCAGTTTACAAAAATTGTTATATAGTAAAACTAAAAGAGTAAGTTCAATAAATTACCTAGAAAGCTCACATGCGCACGGTAGACCATGCGTCGTTCTTAACTCGCATCCGCAATCAGAAGAGGTCATCCCCAAGAAGCTACACTTAGACTCTTTGTTTAGATGGTGCATTACACATGAAGAAACTAGGCCGGCCCTTAAGGTTGTCATAAATATTGTCCCAATGATAATATTTGACTCTGCTTAGACTCAACTCAAAATGTCGCTTCAACTCACCATGTTGTGTCTTAAGCATCTTATTCACAGAATCCCAACACTTACACATATCGCCCCTACTGTCATGTAGAACATTCTTTAAAGCCGAGTGTGCCGACTCCACACAGTTGGTGGTGGTGTTGCCTAGGTGCATATGACGGTTTATCCACGTTTCTACGAATCTCTCTTTATGGGGGTCGGTCCAAGTCTTCTTCACATACGAAACAAAGTTGTCAAAAGGTTGACAAACCGCCTCAAATTCGCCCCAAGCACACTCATAAGCTTCCTCTGTCTTCGCGTGGACAACTTTCTGAAAATATTTCATGACTTCATCAACCTGGTCCATCGGACGCTCTTCTTGCCCCTCAGCAACAACCACTGGATGGATCAACAACCTTGCCTTTGCCCTGACATTCTTCTTTATGTGAAATTGACACAACAAGTTTGCGGAAGTCGGGAAAAAAATTGCCAAAGCATTCATAATAGCCGTGTCACAGTCGGTAAGTATCACCTTTGGCGTATCTCCCGGTCTTCTAAACAATCCCTTCCGTTTTTTAAGTACCCAAATAAAACTACCCTTCTTCTCCCAGTTGACATAAGTGAATGCAACCGAGAAAGTATGCTCCGTTGATGTCACACCGACAATCTCAACCAACGGATACCTATACCGGTTGGTCTTGTATGTGGAATCGATCATCAAAGCAATTGAAAATGTATTCAACAGCTCCACTGAGTCTGGGTGTGCCCAAAAAATGTCCTTCACAATGTTAGTCCCTTCATCAACTCTATGCCAATAAACATACCTTTCACGCTCCAGCAAATTCATCAAATGTTGTAGTTCAGTCCTACCCTGACGATTAGTTGTTCTTAACCTTGCACGTACATTGTGAATTTGCTTCACATTGAAGTGGTCGTCTTTAGGGTAAGTAGACCTCAGCTCGGCCAAGATTCGATTCGGAGCAATCAAGTTCTTCGTCATTCTTGCAACCACTTCCTTCTGCTCAGTTGTTAATCTATTATCATTTGAATGACCTTGAGGGTAAGTCTGTAATGCGTGGTTATGTATGCCACACATAACAGACAATATCCATCCTCCAAGTTTTTTAATAAACTTTCCTTCGCATTTAAAACTTGCAACAACATTTTCTACTCCCCATAGGAACCTTGTCAGCATGCTTGTACTTCCCTGCCTTTTCACAAACCAGCTCACAGAATATTTTCCCCGACCTCGCCCCGTTGTCCGATCGATTGATAACTGTAACCATCCCAAGTGTACGACAAACAACCCGAACATAATTTAACAAATCATCACGACTAGCAAAGACTTGTTCAGTTTGGAATGAACTAGAATGATCGACAACAATTGAATTAGCTAGTGATAGGGATAGCGGGCCAGTTTCATCCATCTTCAAACCAACAAATTTTGAAAAAAATCACACAAACTAGTTAAAAAACAGAATTCCTACAGATTCTGTGTATCAGGTGGGTTCGGATAACAGAAATTCGAACATGTTCGGCGCACGCTTGGCCGAACCAACTCAATATAGAGACCCCTATTTTACTTAGTTCGGCGCACGGCCGGTCGAACCAAGTGGTTCGGCTCACGCTTGACCGCGAGTGTTCGACCTCTGTAGGTCCGAACCGTATGCGATTTCAAAAAAACGCAATTCAACGAGAAAGCGCGAAATAATGCTACAAATAGATAGATTGAGCTACATACCTTAATGTTGATACTAAATGGAGGTAGATTTCAGCTTGAGATGTTAGATTAGATTGAGGTAAGGGTGTGGAGTGTGAGTGAGTGATGAGAGTGAGAGTAATGAGTGTTTAGAAGTTTAGGGGGTGTATGGGATGAGAGTGAGAGTTGAGTTTGGAATTTTCTATTTTTAGTGAGGGTATTTTGGACTTTTCATAGGGCAAAGGGGGGTTCTAGTGAGTAGCTAAGGGGTTGTACAAAGTATGGGCCATTAAAAGTGTTAGATGGCCCATATTCTGGGTTATTCTCGCTAAGTAGACACTTAGAAAAAAAGCCCATGTTTCGTACAACCCCCATCTACTCACTAGAAACCCCTTTTTGATTTGGAAAGACCAAAAGCCCTTACTGAAATTTGGTTTTTTTTAAGATTATGCACGGTTCGACGCCTGGTTGATCGACCCAGGTCGAATCTGGCAGCGCCGAACCTACTAATTTTACTGAGACACCCCAAATTGGCCAAATTAACAGGTTCGACCAAGCGAGGGTCGAATTTGGTCGAACGTGTGAGGGTCGAACGGTGCTGATGTTGGTTTTTTTAAAGAGTGGTTAACCAAAACTACCTTGAACAATAAAATAACAATTTCGCAATGATAAAATAACTAACTTTTAACAAAAACCAAATATAGATAGATAAGTGCAATCAGTAAGTATAGGTACAATCCGGGCAAAAGGCAAATACAAAATAGAACTACTGTCGCTGCCTCGGCTGGCAGACATCCCTAGCATGGGAGACACAACTAAGCTCCTCAGCCCCCTCTTGAATGGCTTTGCAATTGCCTTCAACCTCTCCACAATCTTCCATCCATGGGTCCCACGTGGAATCCCAACACTTTCCAGCACGTGCTCCATCTCATCATACAGGCCAAGGGTCTCAGGCAAGACCTGAGATGATCCCCTCCATAGCTCTGTGATATGGGTTCACAAATGACATCCATGTCACCTCCTCCGACCTGAGATGATCCAGAGCTGCCCTGAATTGAGCCAATGACCCATCTGCCCTCTTGCACTCCCACCTCTTAGCCTGTAGCTCCACTTCAGTGTACTCATCCTTCAACCACTTAGTACCAAATATCTGCCCCTGGAAATGTTCAAAAATCCAGGCCTGTGATAAATAAAAAACAAGTTAGGGATCAAACAACATATAATGAACATAAACTTATACCAACTGAAATAAAATTTGAAATCAAGTCAAGTACCTGGAAGAGAGTGGAAAATCCAGCAATCTGACTTGTCTTAGGGGAGGAGGCTTCAGTCAACTGCTGGTATAGATGAGCCAATGTCATAGCTCCTCAACAGTAGTTACTAGCCTACTGTATATATCTGACCATGTAGAGCAATGCAACCTTCACCTTGTTGCCAGACTTGTCACAAAATAATGTCTTGCCAGCAAGATGAACAAGTAGCAACGGGCTGCATCCAGCCACATCTCCTCCGCAATGGCATCATTGTAGACCTTCTTCAACCAGGTCACCTTCACACTACATCCTCTCTCAGGTACATAAGCAAACGCCTCATCATATGAACACCCCAAGCACTGAACCAAACATTCCTACGCCTCGATCTTGCTAAGCTCTACCATGTCATAAAATTCCCCGGTGACGGGGATATGGAGGAGCTGTGAGAAATCATCCAGTGTGATGGTCATCTCACCTACTGGAATGTGGAAAGTGTTTGTCTCACCGTGCCATCGCTCCACAAAAGCAGTACCGAGGAAGTGGTTGACTGTAGCAAATCTCATATCATGAAGGGGAAATAGGTTTGTCTGAGCAATGTAGGGTTCAATGTTTGGATGCATATCAAAATCATTCATAGAATGATTATGAACTTTCTGCTTACCCCCCTCCTTAGGACGCTCCTACAATTTTCATTATAAAACAAACATAAATCGAATAAACATAAATCCAATAGTAAAGTAATTGTAAATGCAAGATATTATTAGAAACATAAATTGTTAAGTAATTGTAAACTTACCAGGTCGTCCCATATGTTCCTAGCAATGTGGGAACCATAAGCATAAAGGACCCTACGATCATCTGGTCCTCCCGGATAAGGGAAAGTGGATGCTCTGTTGGGAGTAGGAGCATCAGGAGTAGGAGCATCAGAAGCACGATCATCAGCTGGCTCAGCCTCATCAGCATAGCATGAACATCATCCTGAGAAGATGTGGAAGGCCTATCCTGAGAAGTGGATGGGTGCTGGTGAGAAGTGGATCCGCGAGCATGAGAAGTGGATGGCACATCCAACTGAGCAGCAGGATCATGATGCTCTATATCATCGGCTCCAGCATGAGCGTCTATATCATCAAAATTCACGGCTGCCTCCTGTGGAGTGTCAACCTCAACAGGGTTCCCGCGTGCACGTCCACGTGGCATCCCAAAAGTCCTCCCTCGACGCACAGAGGCAGTGGGACGAACCCTGTCTTCGTCCCGCCTCCCATCCTCGGGCTACCTCTCTCCATCAGTGCCACGTCCACGTCCACGTCCTCGTATCATTGTGTTAGCCATACTGTAAATAATTAATTGAAATGTCAAAAATCAGTAAAAATTAGTCAAAATCAGCATACAGCAACAATCAGGGGGGTTCGACTGTGCCAGATCCGAATCCAAACGGAGCACACTTGATCGAACACCCCCTAAGAGGTTCGATGCACGCTCGATCGAACAACACTTAAACAGCAGATCGAGTAGGGGTTCGCGCGCACGCTGTCGCCTGCATCGATCACGTCAAGGCCGAACCACCCAAAAACAGCGAAAAAAATAAAACTCGAAGAAGAATATGAAGAAGCATACCTTAGAACTGGTTGATGGTAATGGTGTTGATTCTTGAAGGAAAACGAACGAAAATGGTGGATTGAAGTTGAAGGGGTGTGGGGTTTAGTTGTAGGGTAGTTTTTAGGGAGAATGAGAATGTGTGGGGGTGTTTGAGGGTGAGAGGGAATAGATAGGGGGAAAACTGATTTTAAATTAGGGGTATTTTGGGAATATTACGTGGTTTGGGGTGTCTAGTGAGTAGAGGGGGGTTGTACGAAGCATGGGCCCAAAAAATTAGGTCGTTTTGACCCAGTCTAGTTAGTTTAAGGGTTAGATGAGCCCACTTTTTTATGTTTTTTTAATACTTTGTAATTCCCTTTATTAAAAGTCGAATTGGGCCAGAGCCGCACTCTCACCCAAGATTTTGGAATGGGTTCTTTTTTATCCAATTGTTCTGGTTTAATTCATTAAAAGCGGGGCAAAGCCCAAATCCGGTACAAACAATACAAACATGGGCCAAAGCCACAATACTAACACAATCACCTAACACACCGACCCGGCCCAAAAAACTAACCTGCAACTCAATAGACAATTGGGCTCAGTGGCGTATCTAGGACCCTGGGTTAGTGTGTGCAAATTTTTTTAAACACACGCGTTGCTATAAATATAATAAATGAGGAAGAGAAGAAAGAAGAACATACTCGAGAGTGAGAAAACGTAAGAAAAGAGAATTAAAAATGTATAAGAGTGTGAGTAATTATGTGAGTATGATATATTAGATAGGTGCAAAACTAGGAGTTTCAATGCAAACAAATATTTTCAAGGTGTGCAAAATAATTTTTTAATAGAATATTGGTGCTAATATTATTTTTTAATTGGAGTATTTATACTAATAATATTTTTTCAGAATGTGCGTTTCACCACCCTCGCACATATGTAGATACGCCCCTAATTGGGCTAGCGAGTCGGGTCGGGTCGGGTTGGGCAGTCCAGTTTGACTCCTCTAATAGAGATCCACTACGTCATATTTGTTAAAAAAGAGCGCCCCTATAAGCAGCGCTTTAAGTAAAAACGCCACGGATGGCCAAAACAGCTAACTCATACCCAGCGCTTTTTAAAAAAATGTTGCCCATCGCCTTTAAACGCACTAGCCATACCCAGCGCTTTTTAAAAAACGCTGCACATCGCTTCACGCGTTCTCCCAATACCCAGCGCTTTTTAAAAAACGTTGCTCATCACTTCACGCGTTCTCCCAATATCCAGCACTTTTTAAAAAACGTTGCCCATCGCTTATAAACGCACTAGCCCTACCCAGCGCTTTTTAAGAGGCGCTGCCCATTGGTGAAGACGCCTCAAATGATAAGCAGCGCTTTTTACAAACGCTGCCCATTTGTTTAATTTTTTTTTGTTCCTCGCGTTCTCTCACTTCACAGCTGTTAACATTCACTTTTCCCTCACTCTCTCAACTCCGAACACTCTCACTCTCTCCCAACTCCTCCTCCTACTCCTCCTCCCAACTCCGTCTGCCTTCCCTCCTCCTCCCTCGCGTTTCACTTTCCATTTCGTTTCTCTCACTACAAGAAAAACTAAAAATCCAAGGCAAAACTTTCTGGCGGATTTAATCCCCCAGAAACTTTCCGGCGGATTTTTGACATTTGTGGGGGATTTAATCCACCAGAAACGTTTTCGGCGGAATTATGTCATTTGTGGGGGATTATAAAGTGGTAACAAAAAGTGTTGGGACAAAAACAAATGGATCCGCCAAAAAGGTGGTCCAATCCGCCGAAAATGACAGCGAAATAAGGAGGGGGAAATTTAAAATTCAAATTTCCGCCGAAAATTCTGCCTAATCCGCCGAAAATGACAGCGCGGTCTACAAGGAGTTTGAACTGCCACAAATCCGCCGAAAATGCTGCCTATTCCGCTAAAATGACAAATACAACTTTTCAAGGCAATATATCCGCCGAAAATGCTGCCTATTCCGCCGAAAATGACACATTCATTCCAACGGTTCTGAATCCTCATCTCCTCTTCATATATCTCATTTCTTCCATTCCTTCATTCACTCATTCTCTCTAACACTTTTATAACTTCTCTAAAATTCTTTTACTCAAACTTCTTCTCCTCTCTCAAACTTCTGATCTAAAATTAATTTTTTCTTCTCCTCTCTCAAACTTCTGAAGGTATGTTTTAGTTTACACTTTGTTTTAATTTATACTTTGTTTTAAACTATTAGTTACTAATTGTGGTATTGTTTGCTTAGGAGTTGTTAGAGTTTGGTGACATCTGCTTGTTTGTTCAAAGGACTCCAATTTAACATCAAGTCAGAGACCTCTCAGCACCACCGGTTAGTTATTGAAGTTATTAGTTGTACTTTAACGTTATTTGATGTTATTAGTTAGAATTTGTTCAATAATTAAATATGAAATATTATAATATATTAGTTAATATTAGTAATTAATTACTTAATATTAGTAAATAAATTAGTAGAAATAAATATTAATGTATTTAAATATTTTTTTTACTATTAAACTTTTGTTAATATTTTATTTAATAAAAAATAGATATGTTAATATTTTTTTAATAAAAAATAGATAAATCCGAAATAAAATAATTAATATATTTATTAAATTTTAATTTTTGTTAATATTTTAGAGGAAATACGAATTATATAGTTAAAAAATAAATTATATCTATTTTTTAATTATTAATTTATGTTTTTAATACATTTTAACTAACACTCTATTAACTAAACAAGAATATATTAGTTTTTCGAAAATTCATTGTACAATCATTATTTTGATTAATTTGTTAAAGTTTATTATATTTTTGAAAATTCATTATATTATCATTTTTTTTGTTTAAGTTGTTAAAATCTATTATATTTTTGAAAATTCATTATATTATCATTTTTTTGTTTAAGTTGTTAAAATCTATTATATTTTTAAAAATTCATTATATTATCATTTTTTGTTTAAGAGAGTTATTGTATGTAATTTATTTTCATTTAAGTAGGTATGATATGTAATTTATTGTTATATTTATGTGTTAAAATATTATTTATGTTGTTAGTTAATAGAGTGTTAGTTAAAATGACTAATATTTACGTTTACCATAACATAATATATAAAATGTGTTAAATTTTTTAAAATCTAATAGATTTTAACAACTTAAACAAAAAAATGTGTATGTAAATATTTGTATGTGTATATGTGTATGTGTATGTATATGATCATATGATATTTGTATATGTGTATGCGTATGTATGTGTATGAATATGTAAGTAAGAAAATATAAAGTTTGATTTATTATTTATGAAATGAAAAGTAATTAGTATTGTTTATGATAATTTTTATTGTAGCACACGTAGTACTAGGATTTAGAAAACATGGATCGTAGTTGGATGTATGATCGATTATTTCCTGGAAGAAGCGGTTTAAAGAGACGATTTGCAGAAGGAGTAGAAGAGTTTATTTTTTGTGCTAAGCGTGACGAAGGATTTGCGCGAGAAGGGGGAATTAGATGTCCGTGCGCGAAATGTTCAATTCGATTTATAAAAAATGAAGATGAAGTCAGAATGCATTTGTACAATAATAGGTTTAGGCCAGATTATTGGATATGGAGTCGTCAAGGCGCGCGCAGCAGTAGCACTGGGTACTGCGCGTAGTCGTTCTCGCGATTAATGTTCCGTTGAAGTATATCTTTCAAGTACTAATGTTCCGGTTGAAGAAGTAGCTTCCACATCTGGATCTGGCCAAATCATGCAACCCGCGTTAGATGTTTATCAGGGAATGATATCTCATGCCGTTGGAGTAAATTTGGATTTTGATGAACCTAAATATGATCTTTGAAGAAGTTCCTAATGAGGAAGCACAATTGTTTTACACGTATTTGAGTGAGACAAATAAACCATTATTTGAAGGGTCTAAAGACTCAAAATTATCAATGTGTGTTCGGTTGTTGGGTCTTAAGTCTCAATTTAATGTTTCCGAGTTGTGCATGGAATATATGACCAAAATGATGTTGGATGCAACCCCTATTAAGGGACTTTTGCCGCAGAGTTATTATGATGCTAAAAGACTGCATCGAAGCTTGGCTTAAAATCTAAAAGAATTGATTGTTGTGTGTCTGGTTGCATGCTCTATTATAATAATGAGTTTGGCATAAATGATGGAAATTTGACGGAATGCAAGTTGTGTGGAGAGCCACGCTATCGTGTCAGCAGGAGAGGGATGAGCAGAGGCAAACCGGTTCCACGAAAAGCAATGTTCTATCTGCCGCTTATACCAAGGCTACAGAGGATGTTTACATCAATGGAGACCGCTGGTAAAATGACGTGGCACCATGAAAATAGAAACAATTCTGGTGAATTACGCCACCCATCTGATGGTGAAGCTTGGAAGCATTTTGATCGTGTTCATCCAGATTTTGCCAGTGATCCACGCAATGTTCGTTGCCAACACACGTTTTGAACCCGCTAATTGAAATAAGTACATACTTTAAGAATTTGTGTTCAGCAACCCTAAAAGTTATGCTCTGATGGTTTCACACCCTATATTCAAGCATCGGCATCACCGTATTCTTGTTGGCCAGTTATTGTTACCCCATACAACCTTCCACCATAAATGTGTATGTCTAAACCATACATGTTTTTAAATGCTATTATTTCGGGGCCAAGCAATCCAACAGCTGGTATTGACATATATTTGCAACCTTTGATTGATGACCTAAAAAGGTTGTGGCATGGTGTTTTAACTTATGATGCAAAGACGCAAACAAAATTTCGAATGAGGCGACTTTGATGTGGACAATTAATGACTTTCCCGCCTATGGAATGTTGTGCGGATGGGAACACATGGTAAGATGGCGCGTCCGATTTGCATGGTTGACACAAGGGCTTTCACTCTTAAATACGGAGGGAAAACTTCGTGGTTTGACTCGCATCGTGAGGTTCTTACCTATTGATCACCCATTTAGAAAGCGAAATATGCATTCATCAAGGGACATGTTGAAACAAGTGGACCTCCTCATAGTTTGACACCGGAGGAAGTTTGGGGCGGTGTTAAAGACATCCTCCAAAGGGAAGTCGTAGCGAGTGTTGTTTCTCGTCCCGTAGGCTATGGGCAATGGCACAACCGACAAAGAGAAGTATCTTTTGGGAACTTCCCTATTGGAAAGATAATCTCTTCGAGACACAATCTGGATGTAATGCATACAGAGAAGAATTTTTTTGATAACATATTTAACACTCACATGGACGTGAAAGGTAAAACGAAAGACAATGAGAAAGCTAGGAAGGACATAGCTCATTATTGTAGAGGCGAAAAGGATTTGTTGTTGGTTGAGCAAGGTACTAGGACATTGAAACCCAAAGCCAATTATACTTTATCTAATGAAGAAGCGAAAGCGGTTTATCGGTGGATAAAAGAGTTGAAAATGCCGATTTGTTATTCTTCGAATTTATCTAGATGTGCGGATGTGGATAATGGGAAGTTGCATGGGATGAAGAGTCATGATTGTCATGTATTCATGGAGTGCTTACTTCCCATCGCTTTTAGTTCGTTGCCAACACACGCTTTTGACCCGCTAATTGAAATAAGTACATACTTTAAGAATTTGTGTTCGCAACCCTAAAAGTTGATGATCTTACAAAAATGGAACAAGACATCCCACTTATCTTATGCAAGTTGGAGAGAGTATTTCCTTTGGTTTCTTTGATTCTATGAAGCATCTACCGGTGCATCTCGTGATCTGAAGCTAAACTTGGCGGACTGTCCCAATACGAGATGGATGTATCCGTTTGAAAGGTCGATTATTTATTATAATATAAAAGGAAGTTTAAAAATAACATTATTAATTAATTAACATATCGTTTTATCTAGGTTCATGGGTGATTCAAAAAGATCGGTGAAAAACAAAGCTAGAGTTGAAGGATCGATATGTTCTTCATACTTACACCGTGAAACAACCAACTTTTGTTCTTATTATTTCAAGAATGAATTTGCTCCAAGAAGCAGTCGAAATGAAATGAATGTTGAATGTCCTAGACATGAATTAGTTTTGTCTGTCTTTTGTCTACCCGGTCGTCCATCTGGGAGGGAGTCAATTCACCGGTGACAGAGGGAAGAGTTCAAGGCAAAGACATATTCATGTGTTGATAAACTGTACTGAGGTGCAACCATTCATTGAGTATGTATTCCTCAACATTAACTATATATATCGATATTAATTAAGTCAATAAAAGTAGACAAATGTGTAACAATTAATTATTTCTTTTTAGGGAATTCTTGTCATCTGAGGAAATAAGTGAAGAACAATCTTCGGCTTATATTAATGCACATTTTCCAATGTGGTTTAGGCAACGTGTTTATGCCCTCCCACCAACTCCTCCCAACCAACACTTGAGGAACTTATCGACGGGTCCTCGAAGATGTGTTAAAGAATGGCACACATACTTTGTCAATGGATACAAATTTCACAATAATGAATGGACACAGGGCAGAGAAACAATCAATAGTGGAGTTTGCATGAAGGGTGTCACTGGAGGTGGTGAAGGTGATTTTTATGGTGTGATTCAACACATATACGAAGTTGCGTACCCCTATCTAGACTATAGTCAGACGGTAGTGCTTTTTTATTGTAATTGGTTTGATCCGTCTGCTCGAGGAACAAGGGTAAATCCAAAGTCAAATACAGTCGACATTAAAATGAGTAGTAGATATCGATCAGTATGATCCGTTCGTCATTGCTCAAAATGTGAGACAAGTCTATTATGTCCCTTATCCATCAACGCGACCGATAGGCGTGGTTAGTGTGTCGCAATTAAGACAAAACCAAGAGGCGGATTGAGACAAATGACACACTGGAAGATGTCCCATTTCAAATGGATGAGATGTCTAATGTAAATGAAGTGATTCAAGTGGAACCCATTACTCGTTTATGTGATCAACCAAACACCGGCGATGAAGTTGATGACGAAGAAGATGCTGATGAAGATGCAGAAGAACATATTGGTGTATCAAGAATTCCCTGCTCATCTGATGATGATGATTTTGAGAATGAGTGGGATTCAAATTAGTTTTTCTAGTTATTCAGTTTTATTTGGTACTTAATTAGTAACTAGTAATAGTATGGATATTTATGTTTATTTTGTATGAATATTTGTACGAATGTTTATGCAATATATATACATGTTTCTTTTTTTAATATTTAAATGTATGTATATATATATATATATATATATGTATACAGGTATGTCATCATCTGGATCCTCATCTGATCGTGACGACACACACGATGTTACTCCACCTGTTGCGGATACGGCAGGTGGGAGGAAGAAGATTATTACTCGCCTAACGCGTCGTCACAGAACGCGTCGTTGTGTTGTTCCTCTTGGCAGATATTTGCCAAAGCCAAACACGATGGTGCGAGTAGTAGTAGTTGTGCACCTCTTCCGGTGGATGGCGGGGATGACTTACGGTAGACACACATGTTGAAGATGGTCGTGTCATCGTGGTGCCTCAAGGAGATTAAGTAAGTATATAATTATTTATTAATTTTTGTTGTCTTTTATACAACTACTTTCGTGATCCAAAATATTCACTTTTTTAAATTTTTCAGTTTCTTCCTTCAAAGCCTGCAGCACCACCACATGATCATAAACGCAATTCAAAGTGAAATTTCTTCAAAGGTTGGAAAAATTGGACTGTTGTTAAGAAAGATAAAGAAGATAATAACAAAGACTATTTTAGGGCCATGCTTCTTTCTTGGTAAGTTCTACGAAATAATTAATTTTTAATTATTTTATTGAATTGTTTAATTTGTCTGTATTAACAATATTCTTCTAATTTTTTTAAATAGGAACAATGTACATGGTTACCGAGAAATGAAAGATGTTGAGCATGCGTTCAACAAGAGATGCAGTGATAAATACTCTGAAGTACTGCGGGGTGTACGGAAAGCAAAGGCAAAACCTGATTTCATGGGACCAGAGGCTTATGCACAACTGGTCGAGTATTGGAACACGGATGAATTTAAAAATAAACAAGAGAAAGCTAAGAAGAACTGTGCTTCTGAAAATGCCGCCATCGCAATCACACAGTGGATGTGTTAGTCTTTGAACTCATCACCAGCGCATGGTACGTAATTTTATAACTATTACTTATATTCATCAATTAATTAAATTTATTAACTATGTGTTAAGTAGTTGTTAGTAAATAATAAAATTATGTATCTAGGAGGAAGAACTTGGACGGGAGGTCAGTTTGCCTGAGTTGCATCGCAACTTGTATATGCGATAGGAGGATGATTCATTTATCCACGATAGGGCGAGGAGGATTCAGGTAAAACCACATTATGTTATTAGTTATTTATCTTTAAATACAATATATATATATATATATATATATATATATATATATATATATATTTATATTGTTTTTATTGTATTTTTTATTAATATTTATTTATTTATTTATATGTTGTTTTTTTAGGATGCTTATGATGCTGGGGTGGCCGAGTGGCGTGAGTCTCAGCTGCAGAGCAGTGGATCAGTCGATCCTGTGGAGGAGGCTAGAGTGGCTCGCTCTATTTGGGATAGAGCAGTTGGCCCACAAAAGAGTGATCGCAGACGGATCCGTAGCATGGGACCCAAGTTCTTCAAGAAAGCATTCTCACCGAGTCGATCATATTCGGGGGCGAAGCATGCGGGTCGTTCTTATGTTGCTCCCAACGCAGTGCTAGATCAATTGACCCAGCAATTTAACCAGAGATTGAACGAGCAGGCGGAGCAACATGCACGACAAATGGAAGAGCTGCAAAGGATAACTGAGGAGCGCGCTGCTGAGCAAGCTAGGAGAACTGATGAGCGCATTCAGCAGTTGATGGCTCAGATGAACCATCCTTCGAGGCCATCATCATCATCATCATCATCACATATGGCTTCCTACCAGCCGCAGTCTTGGCCTCAGTATCCTCCGTACCCTCAGCAGTATCCACAAGCCCATTATTCTCAGCCGTATCCACCCCAGCAGTATCCACCTCATCATCAGTATCCTCCCCAGCATCCTCCCCACCACCACCACCCCAAATGACAATGATATCCACCCCATATCTTCCCAAAGACTACCACCACCACCTCAAGCGGGCCGTATCAACCCCAACAAAGAAGATCCCCAAAGCAAAGAATCACCCCATCTCTTCAATAATATTGATCTAAATTATAGTGCGTTAGAGGCTGCTTTGTTCGGTCCTGATGAACCAGCACGAGGATCAAACTATTATCACAGAGATGACTCGGATGAGCACGCACCTTAGTAGCTTTATATTTGATTATGGATGTTTATTATTATGGATATCGGAGTGATTTGTTGGATTTTAATTTATGGATAGTTATTATTTGGTTGATTATGAATGTTTATTATTTGGTTGATTATGAATGTTTATTATTTGGTTGATTATGGATGTTTATTCTTTGGTATTTGAGTTTTTTAATTTAAATATGCTATTTATATTTTTAATTTAAATTTATTTATTTTTAAAAAACATTTTATTTGGTTATCACTATTTGAGTTTTTTAATTTAAATATGTTATTTATATATTTTTTTAAAAATTTATTTAATTTAATAAACGTTTATATAAATTTTTTAAAATGTTTTTAATTTTTTTTTTAAAAAAAGTTTTTTTCGGCGGAAAATAGGAGATTTGCGGCGGATTTTTAAAAAAAAATTATTTTTGGCGGAAATTAGGGTATTTGCGGCGGATTTTTTAAACAAAAAAAAAAAATTTGGCGGATCTGTATGTATTTGCGGCGGATTTGTTAAAAAAAATAAAAATAAAAAATTTTTGGCGGAAAAATCCCCCAAAAAGTCCAAAATTCCGCCGGAAAGTACTGGGGGAAATTCGCCGCAAAAATCCGCCGGAAATCACTTAAAATCCGCCGGAAAGTACCCGGAAATACGTTGCCACCAGCCTTTTACCGGCGGAAAAATCCGCCGAAAACACCTGTATTTGCGGCGGAATTGGGTGTTTTTTGGCGGAAAAATCCGCCAAAAAAACCCATTTTTCTTGTAGTGTCTCTCTCTCCACCATTTTGTTTTGGTGTTCGAGGTAACTCATAAACTCTCTCCTCCTTTATTTTTCTTCTATATTTCTCTCTTATTTGATTTGTGATTTTTTGTAGATGTGGTTGTTTTGTTGTGTGTTGTCTTTCTTGGTTTGCATTTAAAATGTTTGTGTTTTTGACTCAAAGAATCCCATTTTCTATTATATTACTTGGTTTATGATATTGTGATATTGTGTATATGTGGTTGTTTTGTTGTGTGTTGTCTTTTTTGGTTTGCATTTAAAGTGTTTGTGTTTTTGACTCAAAGAAGACCAATTTCAATTATATTACTTGGTTTGTGATATTTTGTATATGTTGTTGTTTTGTCGTGTGTTCTAGAAATTTGGATGCATGTGAATGTTATAAATGAATGAATTGGTGAGAGAAGAGAAGAGAAGAGAAGGGGTTGTTATATATAGAAGGTGAAAGTTGTGTTCCTATAATATGTTGGTCTTATATTTTTTTATCTTTATGGGAAGCAAGTTACTTGTTCGAGTTTAAGTTCGTTTTGTTTCGAGTTCACATCCGGTTTGCGTTCGTTCGAGTTGATCATTGTTGCTTCCCCATGTTCAGGTACTTTTCTTATTATCATGTTCTCTTGTTTTTGTTATTGTTTAGACACTTGATCAGAATACTTATTTTAAAAGTCTTCACAACTGGTGTATTTGTGTTCTTTTGTATTGAAAGAATGTTTCTTTGGTTTGGATATTCGTATATGAAAGTTGAAAGTAGTCGATAGAATGCTTCTTTGGTTTGGATATTCGTATATGAAAGTTGAAAGTAGTTGATAGAATTTTTGCACAGGCTCTCGCTCATCTCTCTCGTGCGCTCTCTTTGGTTCATCTCTTTCGTTGTTGGATCTCATTGTTCAGGTACTTTTGTTGTTTTGTTGCTTTAGATATAACATGCATTTTTTTGACAAATACTTATTCCAAATGTTATTTTCCCGATTGTCAGTGTCAGACATACTCTGTTGAGCAGCTTGTTGAGTTTAGGGAAGAGTGGTGCGGTTATGTTTCCCAGTTTTTTAAAGTTTGATTTGGATACATATAAGTTAGCTAGCTAGTTTTGGTTCATATTGTAAGTTGATAGCTAGTTTTGGACACCTATGAATTAGATAATGTAACTTGTTAGCTATTTTGTTTTGGTTCATCTTATGTTGACATATTGGTACATTTGGATATTGAAAGTTTGTTTCACTTCATCTAAGTGCATGTATTGTAATTTGTTGTTAGCTAATTTTATATATATATATATATATATATATATATATATATATATATATATATATATATATATATATATATATATATATATATATATATATATATATATATATATATATATATATATATATGAATTGTGTGTTTAAGTATACATATATGAATTGGATTGGCTGTATATGACTAGGTAAAATGTAAATATAAAAAGGAAAATACACAAAATAGAAAGAAAAAAAATTATACAATGGGAAGCGCTTTTTAGAGAGTGCTGGCTATTTGAGGACGCGTTTGGGCAATGAGTAGCGTTTTTTAGAGAATGCTGCCTATTTGAGAACGCGTTTGGCAATGGGTAGCGCTTTTTAGGGAGCGCTGCCCATTGTTGGAGTGCAATCAGCAACGTCACGTTCAGCAGTACTCAAAAGCGCTGCCCATACATGGAAAAAAACGCTGCCCATTGACTAAATCTGTTGTAGTGATCGTGAAACGGCTTCGTCATACAATAAACATAAACAACTACATAAAATTGCATCTAATGGTGTCTATATGGGATGACGGTTGTGAGTGCAGTTAGAAATGACTGCAGTGGTTCGCGGTCCCATTGCAGCCTAGTTTGATTCCTCTAATAGAGATAGATCATGAAACAGCTTCATCATATAATAAACATAACAACAATGTTATATAGAGATAGATTTTTAGTCAAAAATCGACAAAAACCAACTCACAACACCAATTAACCAAGTTTTTTAGACTATTAGCCAAGTGATCAATTAACCAAGTTTTTAAACAACGCCTCGAAAATTGTGAAAAAACAAGTTGGCTAATAGTCTAAAAAACTTAGTTAATTGGTGTTGTGAGTTGGTTTTTGTCGATTTTTGTCTTAAAACCTATGTCTAAATAATATTGTTGTAAACATAAACAACTATATAACATTTGTTGATCAATTATATTGTAAATTTTTAATGAATAATATATATAGCTCATCATATCCCCATGCCACCATATCAAATGGAATGCTGTTTAAAATTGTCATTTTAACACAAAATCTCATTCTGTAATAAACTAAGAATCACTGATCAAATACAAACTTAAAGTTTATCCACACACATATATAAGTAGATTCTCTTCAAAAATAGGATTATGGATTGAAGTAAGAATTGTGACACATGCATTTCCATCCTTCAGGTCGATAATTTGCATAATGAACATTAAGAAGATATTTATTGGTAGGAAACTGGATGGGAATGCAGGGAATACAGCCTCCACAGTTGTGTTCGCACCTTGGTGGTGTTGACCCAATCCTACTAATCAATCCCCTCCTCAATACTTCTTTATATTCAATCACCTTTGCTCTCAACAATGTTCTTTTTCTTACCTTGAAAATTGCAAAATCATGTAAAACTAAAACACACACATGCACAAAAATCATGCATATTATAAACTCAAAAAATAATAAGGTTCCAAGGTTATAAATTCAGAGGTATATATGTATGTACCTGTGTAGAGTATTCAAAAGGTCTTGGCTCTTTGAAGAGTGCTGTTGGAATGGAAGAGATTATTATAATTAGAATGCAGAAGATGCTTCTCTTCATAGTCATAGTTGTTGTAGGACCTAAAAAAAGGATAATGATAAAGAAGATAAATAGAAGAGGCTAAATATCAGTGGAGAAAAGCGTCACAAAAAGAACAAATAGCATAGAGAGACCAGAGAACTCACCAAAGAACTGTTTCAAATTCCTTTCTCACATAGCGGGTAAAACTTGTCTTGCAATTTCTTCCCTAGATAGATCCTTTCTTTTCTACTTTGCTTTTACTGTTGTAATATGGAACTTTTTGTCCATTGAGTTATAACGGCGGTAGGTGCACCTGATTCGAACCAGTTAACCACGGTAGGAGTAATTGATTACCGAGCAGCAATGTCCCTTCTCTAGCTAGTGCATGAAATAGTGCAGAAAGTCTTAGCCTATATACCTAGACTGCACAGTTTCCTTCTCTCATAACTTTTTCTAAAATATCTGTAAGTTCATTTTTGTTATATAATGTCAATTTTAAGTTTTATTTACCGTTAGTACTTTTGGTCTCTGCTGTTAGTTTCCACTAATAGAGTTGATGTGGTCTTTGCTCACATGGCAATTTTTAATGCACAGGCAACCACATGTAATTGCCACGTCATCTACTTAATTTAACAAAGTCAAATACTCCCTCCGGACTCATATATAAGCAACAAATAACTTTTTATATTCGTTAAAAAAGTGATGTATCTAAACTAGTCCAGATATATCACATTTTCAATGAACCTAAAAAATTGTTTATTGCTTATATACGAATTCAGAATCATGCGGATGAAGATGAAGTCGACAGAGAAAGAGGGATGTTAGGTATTTAGGTTTTTTTTTTGCAATTAGGGTATTCTGATTCTAAGTTTTTGTTTTTTTTAAATTTTTTATTATTTCCAACATTTATATTACGGGGCATTAAATAAATGACATGGAAATCACATGTTGCTGCCAGTACATAAAAAATTGCCACATAACCAAAGACACGTAAGTACCGTTAGTAAAATTGGGCCAATAGGATGTGATGGTCCATGTAGTAGTAAAATTGGGGCAATAGGATGTGCTGGTCCATGTCGCATGGGAATGAATTTTTTGCGTTGTAAAGTTTCTAAAGTGAGAAATGATAAAGGATATCTTATTTTGAATTTTACCTCCAAGTCCTTTGCTCCTTCTCCTCTGGTAGCTGAAGCCTTCTCTTTACGGGAGCTATCTCCTTAACAGTGAATCTGAACCTCCCTTGTGTCTTGTTTGAATCGGATTGTTGGTTCAAATGTGCAAGAGAAATGTTATCAAAAGAGAAATCGAACAAATTGTCAAGGATATTCAGAGTATGAAGTTGAAATTTACCTATGTGGGTTAATTTCTTATGGGTCAAGAGGAGTGGTAATGGTGTGGAGGATCATGTGACCAAGCTTGCAGCCTCCTCGTCCCTCCTTCCCAATTGGGCGCTTTCTCCTCCTTTGTCGTTGGTTGCGTTGATGGAGGTGGAGAAACCAGGATGACCATGTTGTGAGATTGTCGTTGGTGGGAGCATTGATCTCCTTTTCCGTTTCTAGGGTTGTTGTTTGTGGCAGTCGTAATAGTGGTTGGGATTTTTTGCTTTTTTTTGTGCTAGTTGTTTCAATGTGTTTGTGTTTGTGATTGTATTTGCTCCATTTGCTTGGGGTTGGGACGGTGTTTGGTTGCTCATGCGGTGTCTTGCTATTTGCTTGTATCGGTTTGGGCTTAGCCTAATTATGAAATGAAACTTACTCGGTTGATAAAAAAAGTTTCTACAGTGAGATTCTGGCCTTTTAGTCGGGTTTTTATGAAAGACCTTTTTCATTAAACACCCCTCCTACTCACAAATCACCTTCTGACCTTACGATAAGACAAAAATAACCTTAATGAAGAAAAAATTCCAAGCACATCTCTCTGTATTTTTTTCTTCAACGGGTACGGTACCTTGGTACAATGGAATATGTTTTGCCCCACACTCAAAGTACGGTACAAAGATACCGATCTGGTACGGTGTATCGTGTCTACTAATTCAGAAACAGAATAGACACAGTATCTTGGTACCGTACTAGTTCAGTACCATGGTATTGTACTTGTTAAACATTCTGTAGAATTTTGACAGACAATGTTTAAGTTTCAACGACTTGAATTCCACCCACACTTTTGATCAACGACCAATATATTCAGTCAAGTTTCTTTAATGGTTATTAGAATCTCCATTCTTTGTGTCAGAAAAATGAGTGGATAACATTTGTTGTGGTATGTGCTTCAAAAGATATATAGAATTTCAATGGTCTAGATTTCTCATCAAAAAGTTTGATCAACGACTCACATTTAACGACACCCACTAAAAATAGGCTCTCAGTTATCCCTGTTTCTTTCACACAAACATCATTCTCATACTAAACACCTACTTCTTAACAAACGCCCATCTGAAATGGAGTTCACATCAACCCAGATCTCAATGGACTCCAACATTACTGTCTTCCATCATGAAGGAAGGTTCGAGAGGGCTATTTTCCTAGCCAGGTAAATACTATTGTTTATTGCAAACCTAGTACTGGAGATTATGGTTGTATTTTCTATTCAGTGATGGATATTCACAGTTGTAGCGACCGAAAAATCCGGTTAAGGATTCTTTGAAGGTCGAAAGGAAGCCGCCACCAAATTTTTGTTTAAGGGCAAATTCGGAAAATCCCTTTAGGTTTTAGGACAAGGCATTGTTAGGGTTCGGGAGTCGTTTATGTGTGGGGAAGATATTAGCACCCCACGACATCCATTGTCTAATTTTAAGATTTATTTAATTATTACCCTTTTATTTGTAGAGAAAAAGACTTATTTAAATTTTGGTTTTTTAGTGCTTGACAAGAGTTGAGGCTTGCTCCTACGTACCTCCAGATGCAATGGAGGAATCAAAGCTACGTAGTTCTTCCTGAAAAGGGTTTGTTGGTTGGTGTTTTTAAGTGTAGGGGTCCTAGGACTCCTTGAACTGTACAGCTCATTGATTCCTAGAAAGCTGACTAACCCGATTGTACAACCGACTTAGTCCCCTACTTTTTGAAAGTATTTTTGAGGTTTTTTGAAAGAAGTTTGTTTGATGCGAGGTGAGTTGGTTTTAGAATAGGTATTCTAGAACTCCTGAACTGTACAGCTCATTAGTTCTAGAACGCCGACTAACCCGGTTGTACAACCGACTTAGTCCCCTATTTTTAGGAAAAATGATTTATTTATTTACTTATAAGTTTTTAGGATTATTGAACTGTACAGCTCATTGGTCCTAGGATGATGACTAACCCGGTTGTACAACCGACTTAGTCTTTTATTTGATTTTTGAAGAAATAAACTAATTTGTGCATAAAAAAAAAGACAAAAACTGATAATTAATAAAGACTAGGCTAAAATAAATAAATAAATAACTATATACATAAATAAATATGAATAGATATATAAATAAACAAAAAACAAATAAATAAATAAATAGATTATATTATAAATAAATGATAAATAAATATGTACATAAAAATAAACAAAATAAATACAAAACTAACTTGGACTTGACGAGTGCCGAACCGGACTGAGCAATCTGACCAGGTCAATCACGAACCGGACTCCTATCTGGTCCATTTTGACCCCAAGACCGCAGGAACCGCTTTGAGAATCGAAAAGCCGACTTAAAACGTCCAAATGATCAAATACGGGTTTTTAGTGAAATGAGTCGTGAACGCTTTGACCCAAAAGATCACTTAACCCGCCAATGATCCCCCCTCTAATCTTCACCTCTCAACCCCTTTTATATCCAATTGCTAGGGAGCTCTTGTTTCTTGTGAGCAATGTGGGACTAAAACAAGGTAGAGAAAGCAATTCCCCTTTAAAACACAATTCCCATTTTTCTCAAACCTGTCACCGTAAAATTGCGATTCCGGATTCGTTAACCGTTGGATCGTCTTTCTTTTTTGACAGTAGGTTCGTGAGACATATATCTACGCTTTCACCGTTCGGATCGTTGAAACGAGGTCTGATGAGAGAGAAATTGCCTTTGCAATAGCTGCAGTTTTTGGTCCGTTTTTCTCAAACCTCTCATCGTAAAAGTGCGATTCCGGATTCGTTAACCGTCGGATCGTCTTCATTTTTTGACAGTAGGTGCGTGAGACATATATCTCCACTTTCACCGTTCGGATCGTCGAAAAGAGGTCCGAGGAGAGAGAAATTGCCTTCGCAATAGAGCTGCAGATTTGGGTATTTCATCTTTTTGTTCTTATTTTGTAAGCTCTTGTGCTTTGCTTCACTTGCTTTTTCAATTACTCAAAGAGGGTCAAAAGGAAATAACATATGGGATGATTGACCAAGAATCAAATCATGCATCTTTATTTCAACTTTTTATTAATTGTGGTTGATATGCACAAGCTACTTATCTTTTACTTGAGTACAAAGAAACGTTTGTTGCACATACACTACTTAATAAAATAAAAAAATATTACAATGATATAAGAACTCGGACAAAATTGGGGTATAACAGCTGCCCCTCTTTATTTATATTTTACAATTTTTTTTAGTAGAAATAGAAATAAAGATAGAATAGACGTCAATTTTGTCTGTTTAGAGGGGAAATAGAGGGTTTGAGAATAAACAGGGAGCGGTTAACACTTGGCGTATTAACCGCGAACAAAATGAAGGATCGCTCGAGATCTGAAGGAGCACTAAGGCTCTGAAATCCCACTCGGGGTCTGAAGGAGCACTAAGGCTCTGAAGGACCACTAAGGGTTTGAAGGAGCACTAAGGCTCTAAAGGACCACTCTGGGTCTGGAAGGCTGCCTAGGCCTTATTTGAAGGACCATCGTATTAACCGCGAACAAAATGAAGGATCGCTCGAGATCTGAAGGAGCACTAAGGCTCTGAAATCCCACTCGGGGTCTGAAGGAGCACTAAGGCTCTGAAGGACCACTAAGGGTTTGAAGGAGCACTAAGGCTCTAAAGGACCACTCTGGGTCTGGAAGACTGCCTAGGCCTTATTTGAAGGACCATCGTGGTCTGAAGGAGCGCAACTAGCTACGGTACTAGTTAAACGGTCTATAGGGGCCTTTATATTCGAGCGGCCATGATGGGTCAAGATCAGGTCTAGAACTGATATGTTGACCATGAAGGACGTCCACTGTGTCTTAGGTGACACAACTAGTCCGAAGGACCACGCGGGTCTCGCGAAGGTCCGTCGGGCTCGACTCGACGCGTTGCGACACTGGGGCCACTTAGGGCATCGCTCAAGGACCACTTGGGGTCTATAGGGATCTGAGGATCAACACGGTGATCTCGTGATATGATATGAGATCAACGCTTAAAGCGATATTAGAGGAACAAAATATAGGGACCGACACTTTATGTGTTTATCTCGAGCACACCTAACGAACGCATCTATCGAGAAGGGAAAACCAATCTACGTTTGATGAAGCAATTAATGGTGCAAGCAATGATTGGTATCTGGTAGGATGTGGAATGACTTTTTCCCTTTTCTCTTTTTGCTTATTGCTTTTCGCTTTTTTGTTTTTTTTTTTTTGAAAAATGACGAATGCCAAATGTGAATATGATGCAAATGAAATGCTCGGGTGCAAATGCTATGGTGCATGAGGTGATGATATGATATGATATGATATGATATGATATGAGTGATTGGGGTATAGAAACATTTTTGGTAATGATGAGATGTGAGACTTTAGATGCGAGAAGCAGAGGTGAATATTGATCATTCTTTGAAAAAAATAGTTTTGATTCAATACTTCAGCAATCTCATATGTTGTTATTTACAGACACTGATGTGAAAAAGTATTTGCAAGCTCGCTCATTTTTCTCTTCCATTTTGATGCCCCATGATGACCAAAGTTTTGCCCCACACAGCTAAATAAGTGGATTTCCAACATCATATGATCAACTTGTGTTTTCTCTCTCTGAAGCATTGTTTTGTGAAGATGTATAGTAGTGCGAATATAAATGAATGAGTCAGTTAACTTGGGGTTCTAAAGACCTAGGGTGTGGACATTTGTGGCACATGAAGGGGTGAATGACTGAATGGTCTTTGTCAAGGTCATGAAAGGTAGGTTTTCCCAATCCAAGAAATGCAGGACTGCCCCAATTTAGATTTGATGACGGTGAGTGAATAACTTGCCCCTGTCTAGTGGTGACAAGCTAGGGGTGTAGAAGATGATGAACTGGGAATGCATTGGCTTTGGAATGAAAGGCGGAAAGCAAGAGACTTTGTCTCAACCCATAGAGTTTGGTGTTGCCCCATTTATGGTAAGGACAAGATTGCCCCGGCTAGAGTAGCAGCGTTTTAGGGTAATGAGTTGAGAAATTGCCCCGGTATTGTTTTGTGGATATGAATATGACAAGGGATGAGGTGAGTGTAGGGCGGATTTCTCCAAGTAAATGGTGAAGGGATTGCCCCACTTGGTAATGGGATTTCAAATGGTTGTTTTAGTGAGGTTGTGAAAGGTGACAGAGTTAGGGCTATGGGTTTTTTGAGTTGGTCTGGTATGTATGTTTAGACTGGGTGTGGTGTGGGATGGACGTTGGACACATTTCCCAAGCTTAAGTGGAACAAATGGTGAAAGGATTTCCCCACTTTGGGATCTAGGTGACGATCCTAGCATAAACCTTTTGGTTATCGTTAGAATGACTCTCAGACTATGATAGTCTTGAGTTTGCTATGATGAAAACTGCACTTGGTGATCACTAAACCTTGCCTTTATATCAATGGAACTTGAATGAACCTTTGGAGTGCAAGCCCTTTTTGATTTCTTTATTTTGAGTTTTTTTTTTAGATACATTTTTTTTAGCAAACATATTGTAAATAAATAAACTTATTTGTCCTAAGATTAAAACTTTGAGAAAACAAAAGCAATCGGTCATTGATCGGAATGAACTCTAGAGGGTTGTAACGTGGCCGATGGTTTAGTGATTTATGAGGGAAATGATAATTGGGCTCAAAGTAGTGTTTGGGGATTGATGGGACAGATGATTTTTTATTGAGCGGTATGATTTGGCTAATGATTAATGGTTTGTGAAATAAGGGGTTATTAGGCTCAATGAAGTGTTTGATGATTGATGGGACAAATGATTTGGTGATGTAACTTGGCTAATGGGTGATGATTTATGAAGGAAATGGTTGTTAGGCTCAAAGGAGTGTTCGAGGTTTTATTGAGACAGTAATTGATGTGTCTTATGGTAGGATGGACTTGTTTAGGATTGTAATGTGGCTAAGGGTTTATGGAGGATATTGAGGTTAAAGGAAGTGTTTGAGGTTTATTTTAGACAAAGATCTCTTTATGCTTTAATAGTGTGAAGCAACAGCTCACGACTTGTACTACTTTTGTCTTTGTTTTTTCTAATTTGTTTTTTTTTTGGGATTTTTTAATCCACTTTTTTGACTTCACTCTTTTGTGCTTTTTGTTTCTCTTTCCTTTGAGCTGAGTGAGCAGATAAAAGTGATACACTATCTTTGATGTAGAATTGATCATTGTCTAGGGTGATTGAAAGGTTTTTGGATTTTTGGCTTAAGGTGGGTGGCAAAGAATTTTTTAGGGTATGGAAAGATGGTTCAACTTCATTTCAAATCATGATTGCTCGTTTTCTCAAAAAATAACTTAAAGACAATAATTTACTTATTTTATATACTTGCTCTTTTTTCTTTATTTCTCTTTTTTTTTTGTGCCCTAATTTTTGCTTAGGCCGTTCTTACGAGTTTTCAACCTAACAGGCCTTTTTGATTTTTTTGTAAAGGACTTGCACTAAGGGAATACAATGTTGACAAAGTATTTTGGAGATCACAAATTTGCCCCAGTGTGAGGGTCTCAAGTGTTATTTCAATAGTGAGAACAAACCAAAAAGTCGACTAGTTAGGGGAGTATGTACTTTATGGTGGTCGTGGTGGAATAAGACTTGGATGGCGGATGATGACAATGTAGGGACATTAACTGACTCAAACAAGAATGAAGACACACAAATCACTACACGAATGCTTCATAGAGAGTTAACATCAGTTTTAACATGAAAGAAATTTTTGGTGGACCATTTCGTTCATTCATCATGGGGTGGATGAAATGCAACGCTCTGTTGAAAAAAGTGTGAACAAGCTGTTAATTTAAAAAAAAAAAATTGAGTGCCTTGAAACACCTTGAGCTCGCAACTAATTATGACTAAATTTTTTCCAAAAAAGAATGATTTATTTCTCATAAACGCCTCATCTCTCATCAAAGTTTTTTTTTTAGAATAAGAATTATGCTCACTTTTGATGCATGATGTAAGTATGTGAATGAATGAATGTACATGAAATGAGAATGCGAATGAATGAAATGTGCATGAAATGAGAATGAGAGTGAATGAATATGAAAGTGTAGTTTATCTATCGCGTCAGGGAATTATAAGCTTTTTATTTGGAGAGTAAAGTACAAAGTTTGATTTTGACTTTAGCATGCATGGCTTCTCTCCAAAATAAAGTTTTTTAATTCCCTGGCGGTCATAAAAATGCATACAACATAAGATGTTTATTTTATTATTTTGGTAATGCAAAGAAAAAGAAAAAAATGTATGTAATATATTTTCTAAAACTTGTGGAAATAACAATTTTTGATTTTTTGGATTTTTGAACAAAAGACGATATGCATTAACATTTGTTTGAATGCAATAGTACAAAGCTCCTTTGTGACTCTAGAAAGGTATATTACGGAGTGGGTCCAAGATTTCTTTTATAGTGAGCCTCACAAGGGTAGTTCTAAAGAATCCTACACAAGGTTCCTAGAGCCAAGGACCCCAGTCAAGAACACTGACCCCGACAATAGGCAAGCTATTAGAAGGGATAGCATTCTTAAAAGGAATCAAACTCTAGGTGAGATTTTCATGACCACCCAACGAGACGTACGTCCCGCAGGCCATCACTACACAATCTCGTTCTAACTTAGGTTTACGCTCGAGTCCGGGTAGAGGACTTTTCTCACGTGTGTGAAGTGTAGAAGTGAAGTGTGTGTAGGAGCAATTCAAAATAACCCAAAGCTCCAAACAAAACAAACATTCATACAAAATATCGTCTTCTATCCTAAGGTTCACATATCATATCACATAAAAATATAATATGCAAAAATAAATAAGAGAAGGGTGAAAATTAAATTAAATTAATCCTACAACTAATTAGACTAGGTTTTGACTCTCTAAAAAGTTGATTTCCCAGTGGAGTCGCCAGCTGTAGCGACCGAAAAATCCGGTTAAGGATTCTTCGAAGGTCGAAAGGAAGCCGCCACCAAATTTTTGTTTAAGGGCAAATTCGGAAAATCCCTTTAGGTTTTAGGACAAGGCATTGTTAGGGTTCGGGAGTCGTTTATGTGTGGGGAAGGTATTAGCACCCCACGACATCCATTGTCTAATTTTAAGATTTATTTAATTATTACCCTTTTATTTGTAGAGAAAAAGACTTATTTAAATTTTGGTTTTTTAGTGCTTGACAAGAGTTGAGTCTTGCTCCTACGTACCTCCAGATGCAATGGAGGAATCAAAGCTACGTAGTTCTTCCTGAAAAGGGTTTGTTGGTTGGTGTTTTTTAGTGTAGGGGTCCTAAGACTCCTTGAACTGTACAGCTCACTGATTCCTAGAAAGCTGACTAACCCGATTGTACAACCGACTTAGTCCCCTACTTTTTGAAAGTATTTTTGAGGTTTTTTGAAAGAAGTTTGTTTGATGTGAGGTGAGTTGGTTTTAGAATAGGTATTCTAGAACTCCCGAATCTGATCATGACTCATTAGTTCTAGAACGCCGACTAACCCGGGTTGTGTACAACCGACTTAGTCCCCTATTTTTAGGAAAAGTGATTTATTTATTTACTTATAAGTTTTTAGGATTACTTGAATCTGCATGTACTCATTGGTCCTAGGATGATGACTAACCCGGTTGTACAACCGACTTAGTCTTTTATTTGATTTTTGAAGAAATAAACTAATTTGTGCATAAAAAAAAGACAAAAACTGATAATTAATAAAGACTAGGCTAAAATAAATAAATAAATAACTATATACATAAATAAATATGAATAGATATATAAATAAACAAAAAACAAATAAATAAATAAATAAATAGATTATATTATAAATAAATGATAAATAAATATGTACATAAAAATAAACAAAATAAATACAAAACTAACCTGGACTTGACGAGTGCCGAACCGGACTGAGCAATCTGACCAGGTCAATCACGAACCGGACTCCTATCTGGTCCATTTTGACCCCAAGACCGCATGAACCGCTTTGAGAATCGAAAAGCCGACTCAAAACGTCCAAATGATCAAATACGGGTTTTTAGTGAAATGAGTCGCGAACGCTTTGACCCAAAAGATCACTTAACCCGCCAATGATCCCCCCCTCTAATCTTCACCTCTCAACCCCTTTTATATCCAATTGCTAGGGAGCTCTTGTTTCTTGTGAGCAATGTGGGACTAAAACAAGGTAGAGAAAGCAATTCCCCTTTAAAACATAATTCCCATTTTTCTCAAACCTGTCACCGTAAAATTGTGATTCCGGATTCGTTAACCGTTGGATCGTCTTTCTTTTTTGACAGTAGGTTCGTGAGACATATATCTACGCTTTCACCGTTCGGATCGTTGAAACGAGGTCTGATGAGAGAGAAATTGTCTTTGCAATAGCTGCAGTTTTTGGTCCGTTTTTCTCAAACCTCTCATCGTAAAAGTGTGATTCCGGATTCGTTAACCGTCGGATCGTCTTCATTTTTTGACAGTAGGTTCGTGAGACATATATCTCCACTTTCACCGTTCGGATCTTCGAAAAGAGGTCCGAGAAGAGAGAAATTGCCTTCGCAATAGAGTTGCAGATTTGGGTATTTCATCTTTTTGTTCTTATTTTGTAAGCTCTTGTGCTTTGCTTCACTTGCTTTTTCAATTACTCAAAGAGGGTCAAAAGGAAATAACATATGGGATGATTGACCAAGAATCAAATCATGCATCTTTATTTCAACTTTATATTAATTGTGGTTGATATGCACAAGCTACTTATCTTTTAATTGAGTACAAAGAAACGTTTGTTGCACATACACTACTTAATAAAATAAAAAAATATTACAATGATATAAGAACTCGGACAAAATTGGGGTATAACAACAGTGACGACGACGTACACACCATGATGAAAACACATGCCCAATTTTCAATACCATACGGATTTCGGACGAGATAATTTTCCTTTTGCAACAACATCCTTAAAATAATTTTCCTTGTAACCAGGTGTTTATCATTTGTATTTCGTTATATTTGTTTTGTGATGTACGGTTCCGCTTTTTATGAATAAAATTCTAGCCTCAAATAAATATAAACGGTTATAAAAATTATGCATGATTAAATAATGTACATATCATCCATACAAAATATAAAAATAATAATCCTAAAAAATGCTAGTCCTGAGCAACGTCTATCGCCCGCCTCTGCGCTGATACACACACCCTCTAAACCCGATGAATGGCCGCACAATAGCTTTCAACCGCCCAAGTAAGGTCCAAGTATGCGTCCATTGGGGAATACAATTTTCCAGCTGCGGTTCCAACCCAATAGTTATCTCCAATATCTCGGGCATACATTGTGTGTGCCAGATAAAAGTATTAAAATAACATCATGTTTAATAAAATGAAACACCACAGAAATTCACATACCTGTGATGCTTGTGACTCATCCGGTATGGGGTACTTGGCCGGACAGAGGTATGGTTGCAAGACCCTCCTAAACCAGCCATTGTACTCATCAGCGGTGTCTGGCTGACCCTCTATGAACCAATCACCGAGCTATATGAAATGCTCGTCGAACTCCTCCCACATCTGCTCAGCCTTCCGCGGAGTTACAAACGTTAGCCTAATATCTCATGGGTCAACCGGGATCCCCGTGTACTCGTCAACTTCATATTGGAAAAGTGAGTCTGACTTATGATTTTAAACAATAGTTTAGTAATTGTTACTAAATGAGCATAATAGTATTTTCCTCATCAATAAAAAAACTCGGTGACCACATGTGGCAAACATGTATTAACCAGTGTTTTCACTTACCCGCTCACTCACCATACAAAAACTAAATTGTGGTTAACACCATTGGATTGTTGTATAATGCTCACCTAGATTTTTAGTAACTATTACTAAGGAATTCGTTAGTATCATAGGGAGTTGTCGCAAAAGTGTATCTAGGAAACAATTGGTATTTAAGTATCAACTAGTAGGATACCCGTGCATACGCACGGGTGCTATCATGTTCTTTCTATGAATGAACTTATAAAGTATTAAATAGTCGGAATATTATCCCGTGAAAATAATGACAAATTTAAAGTAGATAAAAATGAGTTTCAAATAAAAAAATAGATAAGTATTAAAATCTAGAAATGTAAAAGTATCATGAGTTGATTAGTAGATTATAGACACTTGAGGGGCTACCTCAGTGGTAAGAGCTAGCCATATATCCTCAAGGTATTGAGTTAGAATCCCCTCGGGGACAGTTGTAAAATAGTCATTAGTGTCACTTTGATAAAAAAAATTAGTAGATTATAGTAAATAGTAAAAGATAGATAGTAGATTATCAATAAGAAATATTTATTTCGTGTGTTTTTATATACCAGTGACAAATATTTGTCCTTTTTAGGTATTAGTGACAAATACTTGTCACGTGTGTTTTAAATATTAATTAGTTTAAATAGTGATTAAGCCTTAAAAAATTATAATTATCAATGACAAATATTAATCTCTCGTATTTTTATCAATGCTGTTATTCCGTGTTTTCTTATATATCAGTGTAGTTATCCCGTGTTTGTTTTTATGTATCAATGCAGTCATATCGTAGTTTCAATTGATTATTTGAGTTGATTAGTAGATTTTAGTAGATAGTAAAAGATAGATAGTAGATTATCCATAAGAAATATTTATTTCGTGTTTTTTATATATCAGTAACAATTATTTGTCCTTTTTAGGTATTAGTGACAAATACTTGTCACGTGTGTTTTAAACATTAATCAGTTTAAATAGTCATTAAGCCCTAAAAAAATTATGATTATCAATGACAAATATTAATCTCGTGTTTTTTCATCACTACAGTTACCCTGTGTTTTCTTATATATCAATGAAGTTATCTCGTAGTTTCAATTGATTATTTTAGTTGATTAGGAGATAGTAAAAATTAGATAGTAAATTATCAATAATAAATATTTGTTTTATATTAATTAGTAGTTTAAATAGCCATTAAGCCTTCTTGTTTTTTTACATAGTAGGTTTATAGTAGTCTTCAAAAATTATAATTTTCACTGCAGTCATCCTGTATTTTTTATACATCAGTGCAGTTAATTTGTAATTTCAATTGATTATTTTAGTTGATTAGTAGATTATATAGTAAATAACAAAAGTTAGATAGTAAATTACCAATAAGAAACATTTATTTATATTAATTAGTAGTTTAGATTAGTCCTTAAGCCTTCTTAATTATTTAGATAGTAGGTTTATTTATAGTAGTCTTCAAAAATTATAATTATAAATGACAAATATTAATCCTGTGTATTTTTATATATCACTACAGTTGTCCAGTGTTTTTATATATCATTGCAGTTATCTCGTAGTTTCAATTGATTATTTTAGTTGATTAGTATATTATAGTAGATAGTAAAAGAGATAGTAGATTATAAATAAGAAATATTTGTTTTAAATATTAATCGGTAGTTTAAATAGTCATTCAATTTTCTTATTTTTTAGATTGTTAGTTAAAACAATAAAAGTTGAGTGATAAGAGAAAGAGAATAATTGTTTATGAAAAAAATAAAAGTAAAGTAAAAAGAAAAAAAGGATGAAAGAGAGTAAAAAAAAAGTAAGAGTGTGAGAAATATTGGGAAATGTGAGATTGAAAGAGAGAGAGTGGGAAATGAAGAGAAAATGGAATTAAAAAATGATAAATAAATGATGATGTGTCAAAAAATGAATATGTCTACAATTGTCATTTTGTAAGTTGTGTATTTTATTAAATAGATTAGATTAGATTATATTAGATAGATATTAACCCAAATTTGATCTTTTTTGGACGATGCACTATTCACAAACTACAATAACTTTTCCACTGTGCGATATTATTCGCAAGATTTTCTAGTTGGACAAATTAAGATGCACAATGATGCCAAAAGCAAGATTAGAGTTGAAATGTTGTTGGAGAATGACAATAAATTGGTGCTAGAGAAACTTAGATCAAGTTGGGATGATAAATCAGTTTAATCCTTAAATTTTTAATTAATGTCACGTCAAGAGGACAGTAACAAGAGGACAGAATGAGTGGTAGCAAGACTTAAATAGTCGTCACGTCAATTTCTTATAGGGTGATTGAGGAGGAAAAAGTAACAAAAGCAAATCTGCCTCTTGACTCTTGACCATTGAGAGTTAAAAAAATATCGGAGTTGGAGAGAAGAGGAGAGGGGGGTAGATTGATATTGATTGATGATGTTGATTAGAGTACGACTTGTTCACTGACTCGAATTGGAAAGTGAAGTGAAGCGTACGACTTGAAAGCAACCAAAGAAAAACCAGCTTATGTTGATTGGACTCATCATAAAGATTCTATTGTAGTAACTTGCATTCATCAAGTTGCTCAACTTTCATTCATTTCTATACTTGGCCTTCTGTAAGTTCAGATGTGCCCCTCTTCTGCAGTCACTATACTCTGCAGACAGAAATTAGCATACCAGAGAGGGCAGAGAGCTGCTTTGGACAGAAAGCTGAAAGGGGGATACGGCCCCTTCCCTATCAAATTGGGGATCTTTCCTAATGCAGTACAAAACCAAATTATTAGTGGATTAATTGAAAATATCAAAAGAAAATTAAACCGAGGCTTAAATTGGCTAAGGTTTTTTTTTCAACCCCCCTCTGTCACTCCCACCTCCATAAATACAAAAAAATCCAAAAATGCCCCTTACATTTCATAAAAAAAGGGACCAGACCCCACCACTTGACAGAAATCCCGAATTGACCTTTAAAAAAGGTAATTTCGGGAATTTGGTGTTGTTTTTCCCGGATTTAGCGCGAGAAGTTGGTAATTCCGGTTCAGGATTTTTGAACCAAATTTATCTCCACAAAAGGTAAATCCGATTTTTTTTTTTTTAATTTTTCCCGGAAATACCTTCTTTAAAGGTAAATTCTGTGAACCGAATTTACCTCTAAAAAAGGTATTTCCGGAATAATTTTTTTTGGTGACATTGATATTTATTTTAAATAGATGGTTATTATGAATTTAACCGCTGCGTTTACGACATCCGAGATATTTCCCACTCGAGATGCAATGACACGTTGGGCTATAGATACCGGGAAAGCCAACAGAATCATTGTGGTTATTGTTCGAACCGAGACGACGGAGAATGGGAAAGGAAAAAAGAACAAGGTTGTTTATGACTGTGAGAGACGGGGCACTTACAGATATTGCCGACACTTTAAACGGTCTAGATATTGCCGACCACTTTTCATCAACGGTGGAAATCCATTCTAGGGTTTCATTTTTCCCTATAAATAGACCTTTTGCATTTCACTTCTTTCACACACAAGTAGCCTCTCATGGACACTCTGAATACACAATATTCTCGTGATTCTGCACTCACTGCCCTTCACCACCAGGGCACAATCACCAACAGAGAAAATGATGTCCATTTCGAGAGTCCAAACCCCATTTTATGCAGGCTGAAAGACGACATCACCTTTGAAGCACTGAAAGAAAAAATAACAACGAAGGTGCAGTTGGAGGGTGGCGAGCAAGAAGTCACCCGGATCATTTATCGCTACCCCACTATGGGCGATAATAATCGTGTTCAGTGGTCCACCATGGATGTGAAGAACAAGATAACGTTCGAGTAATGATGGACTGTTTTGACTTATTTCGGATCACGAGAGTCCTTTGCACCGGTGTATGTCGAAACCGTAAGAATTTGTTGTTGATCCTTCGTCGTTTCAAACCACCATCTCACTAGTTTCTATCGTGTTTTCATTGTGTTTGTTGTTTGTTTTGTTGTTTCCGTTCAGAATTTTCATGTCTTATTTCGTTTCGTCATCATAATCGTTGTAAAACGCTTCTTTAATTAATTTTAAGTTGTTTTGAAGTAATTTAATTTTTTTTCTAGAATTATCAAAAAAAAGAGGTAAATCCGGGAGAGGGTTTGCGATTTCCGGATTTATCTAAAAGTTGAGATAAATTCGGTTCACAAAATGTGAACCGAATTTACCTCCACTTTTACGTAAATTTGAGAATCTCAAACCCCCTCCCAAATTTACCTCTTTTTACTGGTAGTTCCAAAATTTGGTAACATGATGGGGGCATTTTTGTCCACAATGGTATTTATGCGGGTGCAGCAGATAATGAGGGTGTGAAAAAAAAAGCCATTGGCTAATGACACTTTGGCTATTTATTTCTTTTCAACTTGCAGTAAGTACGATGGGGGATTGATTGAGTGATTTGATGATTCACTCCTGAATTGTCTTTCTCCAACTAATATCTAATCAAACATAGTAACTCGAAATCTGTCTTCTTTCTTTATTTCCCCAACCATGATATGATACTCTTGGAGTTGCGACCGATAAAAGTATTTTTTTTCATCTTTTCACATTTAAATAAAGTTATCCTTCGACTTCTAGTAAGTGATTGTTGATTATATTTACTATTTTTTTTTGTCAAGTCTTTGAGAAAGGCAATTATATACTTTCTCTTTGACTATCTCGGCTAACATGATGTCTTTAGCATCTACAATAGATACTAAATGTGGGCCTCTTCCCCGACTAACTCTTTTCTTCTCTTTCTCATTGTATGAACGGTTCAATTTGAACAACTCTTGAAGCTAAGCTATTGAGGCCAACATAGGCTCGGCCCACCAATTTTTCTTTCAGCTTGAAGATGCATTCCCAGTGATGGCCATGGAGGTATATTGTGACTCAGGGAATTGTACTGAGCACTTACCGGCCATATAATTGAATCTCTCTATGAAATCGGCAACTAGCTCATCAACCATTTGTCTCAAGTTCATTAGATCATCTACAGCGACATCTGGTTGCTGCCATTAGAATCTATCATGGAAGCACATTTTCATGTCAGCTTATGTCTACACTAGATCCATTTGACTGAGGCTTGCAAATCAAGTTTCTTTTGTAGGATTCTGGGCAAGTTGGTAAGGTGGAATGGTGTTCCATGTCAGCTTAATTACCAATGTCGCCAAAAACCTGTTGTGATGGAAGCGAACCCACTAGAGGTTGAACAACTACTTCGCAGTATGGTTGGTGATATGGTAGACTAGTCGAGTTAGGTGGGTTTGGAGCCCATGTCTGCTGAGTCGAGTAGTAGCCACCAGGCATTCCAGGTATTGTCTCTAGGTTGAAGTCTTTCCCTCCTGCATAGGGTGGATTGTTAGCGATTACAGGGGATCTATATGGTGGTCCCTATGGCAAACTACCTGCTGAGGTCCTGCCATAACATGGTATGGTGGGATCTATTGTGCATTTCCAATTGCATTTGTGGGTACTCCACTACAAGAAAAACATGATTTTCCTGCGGAACAAATCCGCCCGAAAAGTGACATTTTTGGCAGGTTTTTTCAGTTGTAAAACGCTCGTAGGTAATGTTTTTCGGCGATTTTTGTTTTTTTAAAACAAATTGAAAAATCTGCCGGAAACACACATTATCGACAGATATTTTATTCCGGCAGATTTTTTTCGTCGGTAATTTTCGCCGGTAGTGGGAGTTTTCGGCGGATTTTTGTTAAAAAAATTTATATTTTAAAAATCCACCAGAAAAACACATTACTGACAGATTTTCTTAATTTTTTTTTAAATTTCTTTATTTTTCAAAAAAGCTACTTTAAAAAAAACGCATCCGCCGAAAATGCACATTACCGGTGGATTTTTTTTTAAAATTATTTATTTAAATTATTCAAATATTTTATTTAATAAGAAGTAAGCAAAAAAGAAAATGAAGTAGAATATGAGAATAAGTGATATAGGAAAGAGTGAGAATGAATAGAGGAATGAGAATGAAGAAGTAGGAAGGAATAAGAATGAAAAAAAGTATGAGAAGAAATGATATAGGAGAAAAGAATCAAAACATGAAAATAGTTTGGAGACTCTTGGGATAAAAAGGTTTGAAAATAATTAACCATAAAAATAGACTTGATTATTGGTTCGAAGTACACTCTTGTATTCTGAAGGAAACATGAGTCACCAATAAATACATTGTCCTTAAAATATGATTCTTATATAAATTAGAGGATGGATGTGGGATTGTGAATTCATTATATCATTATGATGAAACCACAATCCTATGATGCTTTTATTTATAAATTTGAAAACCAAACAATCAACTTTTTTCAATTCAATCATTCTGTTTTAGCTCATCATAATCGGAAAATAAATGGTAATCACAGACGTATCTGTGGATTGATCTTTTTACTACGACATAGAACTATACACTTTTGGCCTATTATAAGACTATGTAGGGAAAAGACGCAACTAGGCAGCAACAAAAATAGAACCTGCGAACACAAAAAACGTTAAAGGAATAACCGGAGGCGCTGGTAGCTGTCCTGAAGAATTTATCCGCCTCTACAGCGCAAATTCCCCGAGATACAACCGGTCATTCTCAATCACAGTAGTGATGGGGGTATCGGAACTGACAAGAAGTTTTGTGACAGGAGATGAACCCAGGAATATAAGTTTTATCAGAGAAAGTAATTTTCTGGATGTTGTCAACAGCTACTCGACTAGCTTTTTATAGGCTCTATGTAGGTGACATGAAGCACATGCTCTATCGGATGTTTGAAGCCAAAAAACTGATTTTAATTGTAATGAAAACATCAGTTATAAAATAATGAACCATAAAAATTCAGTTACAAAAAACAATTAAAACGAAATCAGTTTAGGAATAAAGAAAAGGTTAATGCATTATCTGTTGGAAAATCAATTTTCTGTTATAAAATTGTTGATCTTTGATTTTCATTCACTGAATGCAAATGTTACAATTGGGGATTTATCACTACAAGAAAAATGGGTTTCTTTGGCGGATTTTTCCGCCAAAAAACACCCAATTCCGCCGCAAAAATACGGTATTTTCAATGATTTTTCCACGCGATGAAAGGTCGGTTGGTTGCGCGTATTTCCGTGGAATTTCACCGTATTTTCCGGCGGATTTTTGCAGGAATTTTGCGTGATTTCCCAGACTTTCCGTGGAATTTTGGACTTTTTGGCGGATTTTTCCGCCAAAAATAGTTTTTTTTTTAAAAATCCGCCGCAAATACATAAAAATCCACCAAAAAAAATATATATATATATTTTAAAAATCCGCCGCAATTACCGTAATTTCTGCCAAAAAATTATTATTATTATTATTTTTATCAAAATCCGTCGAAAAGACCCTAAATTCCGCCGAAAAATACTTTTTTTTTAAAAAAAAAAATTTAAAAACATTTTAAAAAATTTATATCAACGTTTTTTAAAATTAAATAAATTTTTAAAAAAATATAAATAACATATTTAAATTAAAAAACTCAAATAGTGATAACCAAATATAATGTTTTTTAAAAATAAATAAATTTAAATTAAATATATAAATAGCATATTTAAATTAAAAAACTCAAATACCAAATAATAAACATCCATAATCAACCAAATAATAAACATTCATAATCAACCAAATAATAAACATCCATAAATTAAAATCCAACAAATCACTCCGATATCCATAATAATAAACATCCATAATCAAATATAAAGCTACTAAGGTGCGTGCTCATCCGAGACATCTTTGTGATAATAGTTAGCAACTCGTGCTGGTTCATCACCAAACAAAGCAGCCTCTAACGTATTATAATTTAGATCAATATTATTGAAGAGCTGGGGTGATTCTTTGCTTTGATACTGATCACACAACTTCTTGAGGTGGTGGTAGTCTTTGGGAAGATATTGGGGTGGATATGCTGCCGTGGGGGGTGGTGGTCAGGCCTTTGGGAGGATCTTTGGGAGGATACTGAGGTGGATACTGCTGAGAACAATGGGGCTGTGGATACTGCTGAGGGTACGGAGGATACTGAGGCCAAGATTGTGGCTGGTAGGAAGCCATATGTGATGATGATGGCCTCGAAGGATGGTTCATTTGAGCCATCAACTGCTGAATGCGCTCCTCTGTTCTCCTAGCTTGCTCAGCAGCGCGCTCCTCAATGATCCTAGCGTGGTCAGCATCGCGCTCCTCACTTATCCTCTGTCGCTCCCTTACCTCTTCCAGTTGTCGTGCATGTTGCTCCGCCTGCTCGTTCAATCTCTGGTTAAATTGCTGGGTCAATTGATCTAGCACTGCGTTGGGAGCAACATAAGAACGACCAGTACTCTCTGTCCCCGAATATGATCGACTTGGCAAAATGCTTTCCTTGAAGAACTTGGGTCCCATGCTACCAGATCCTGTCAAACGATCACTCTTTTGTGGGCCAACTGCTCTATCCCAAATAAAGCGAGCCACTCTAGCCTCCTCCACAGGATCGACTGACCCACTGCTCTGCAGCTGAGACTCACGCCACTCGGCCATCCCAGCATCATAAGCATCCTAAAAAAACAACAGATAAATAAATAAATATTAATAAAAAAACAAAAAAAAACAATATATATATTGTATTTAAAGATAAATAACTAATAACATAATGTAGTTTTACCTGAATCCTCCTCGCCCTATCGTGGATAAATGTATCATCCTCCTCTCGCATATACAAGTTGCGATGCAACTCAGGAAAACTAACCTCTCGTCCAATTTCATCCTCCTAGATACATAATTTTATTATTTAATAACAACTACTTAACACATAGTTAATAAATTTAATTAATTGATGAATTAAGTAATAGTTATAAAATTACGTACCATGCGCTGGTGATGAGTTCCAACACTAACACATCCACCTGCGTGCAGGCAGTAGCCATTTTCAGAAGCACGGTTCTTCTTAGCTTTCTCTTGTTTATTTTTAAATTCATCCGTCTTCCAATACTCGACCAGCCAGTATAAGCCTCGGTCCCATAAAATCGATTTTGCCTTTGCTTTCCGTACACCCCCCGCAAAGATTTCCAGAGTATCTATCATCGCATCTCTTTGTTGAACAGCGTGCTCAACATCTTTCTCATTTGCTCAGAAACCATGTACATTGTTCCTATTTAAAAAATTAGAAAAATATTGTTAATACAGACAAAATTAACTAATTCAATAAAATAATTAAAAATTAATTATTTCGTAGAACTTACCAAGAAAGAATTGAGCATGGCCCTAAAATAGTCTTTGTTATTATCTTCTTTATCTTTCTTAACAACAGTCCAATTTTTCCAACCTTTTTGGACATTCTGCTGAATTGAGTTTATGATCATGGTGGTCGCAGCTTTTGAAGGAAGAAACTGAAAAATTTTAAAAAAGCTGAATATTTTGGACCACGAAAGGTGTATAAAAGGCAACAAAAAATTAATAAATAATTATATGCTTACGAATCTCCTTGAGGCACCACGATGACACGACCATCTTCAACATGTGTCGGCCGTAAGTCCTCCCCGCCAACAGTCACCGGAAGAGGTGCACAACTACTACTACTCGCACCATCTGTGTTTGGCTTTGGCAAATATCTGCCAAGAGGAACAACACAACGACGCGTCCTGTGACGACGCGTTAGGCGAGTAATAATCTTCTTCCTCCCACCTGCCGTATCCGCGACAAGTGGAGGAACATCGTGTGTGTCGTCACGATCAGATGAGGATCCAGATGATGACATACCTGTATACATATATATATATATACATACATTTAAATATTAAAAAAAGAAACATGTATATATATTGCATAAACATTCGTACAAATATTCATACAAAATAACCATAAATATCCATACTATTACCAGTTACTAATTAAGTACCAAATAAAACTAAATAACTAGAAAAACTAATTTGAATCCCACTCATTCTCAAAATCATCATCATCATCAGATGAGCAGGGAATTCTTGATACACCAATATGTTCTTCTGCATCTTCATCAGCATCTTCTTCGTCATCAACTTCATCGCCGGTGTTTGGTTGATCACATAACTGAGTAATGGGTTCCACTTGAATCACTTAATTTACATTAGACATCTCATCCATTTGAAATGGGACATCTTCCAGTGTGTCATTTGTCTCAATCCGGCCTCTTGGTTTTGTCTTAATTACGACACACCAACCACGCCTATTAGTCCGCGTTGATGGATAAGGGACATAATAGACTTGTCTCGCATTTTGAGCAATGACGAACGGATCATACAGTCGATATCTACTACTCATTTTAATGTCGACTGTATTTGACTTTGGATTCACCCTTGTTCCTCGAGCAGACGGATCAAACCAATTACAATAAAAAAGCACTACCGTCTGACTATAGTCTAGATAGGGGTACGCAACTTCGTATATGTGTTGAATCACACCATAAAAATCACCTTCACCACCTCCAGTGACACCCTTCATGCAAACTCCACTATTGATTGTTTCTCTGCCCTAAGTCCATTCATTATTGTGAAATTTGTATCCATTGACAAAGTATGTGTGCCATTCTTTAACACATCTTCGAGGACCGTCTGATAAGTTCCTCAAGTGTTGGTTGGGAGGAGTTGGTGGGAGGGCATAAACATGTTGCCTAAACCACATTGGAAAATGTGCATTAATATAAGCCGGAGATTGTTCTTCACTTATTTCCTCAGATGACAAGAATTCCCTAAAAAGAAATAATTAATTGTTACACATTTGTCTACTTTTATTGACTTAATTAATATCGATATATATAGTTAATGTTGAGGAATACATACTCAATGAATGGTTGCACCTCAAGATGCAGCTTTATCAACACATGAATATGTGTCGCCTTGAACTCTTCCTCTGTCGGCCCGGTGAATTGACTCCTCCCGCATGGACGACCGGGTAGACAAAAGACAGATAAAGCTAATTCATGTCTAGGACATTCAAAGATCCATTTCATTTCGATCGCTTCTTGGAGCAAATTCATTCTTGAAATAATAAGAACAAAAGTTGGTTGTTTCACGGTGTAAGTATGAAGAACATATCGATCCTTCAACTCTAGCTTTGTTTTTCACCGATCTTTTTGAATCACCCATGAACCTAGATAAAACGATATGTTAATTAATAATTAAATAATGTTATTTTTTAAACTTCCTTTTATATTATAATAAATAACTGACCTTTCAAACGGATACATCCATCTGTATTGGACAGGTCCGCCAAGTTTAGCTTCAGATGCGAGATGCACCGGTAGATGCTCCATAGAATCAAAGAAACCAGGCGGAAATACTCTCTCCAACTTGCATAAGATATATAAGAGGGATGTCTTATTCCATTTTTGTAAGATCATTAACTTTTAGGGTTGCTGAACACAAATTCTTAAAGTATGTACTTATTTCAATTAGCGGGTTCAAAACGTGTGTTGGCAACGAACATTGCGTGGATCACTGGCAAAATCTGGATGAACACGATCAAAATGCTTCCAAGCTTCACCATCAGATGGGTGACGTAATTCACCAGAATTGTTTCTATTTTCATGGTGCCACGTCATTTTACCAGCGGTCTCCATTGATGTAAACATCCTCTGTAGCCTTGGTATAAGCGCGAGATAGAACATTGCTTTTAAGTGGAACCGGTTTGCCTCTGCTCATCCCTCTCTCCGCCGACACTATAGCGTGGCTCTCCACACAACTTGCATTCCACAAATTTCCATCATTTATGCCAAACTCATTATTATAATAGAGCATGCAACCTGACACACAACAATCAATTCTTTTAGATTTTAAGCCAAGCTTCGATACTGCAGTCTTTTAGCATCATAATAACTCTGCGGCAAAAGTCCCTTAATAGGGGTTGCATCCAACATCATTTTGGTCATATATTCCATGCACAACTCGGCAACATTAAATTGAGACTTAAGACCCAACAACCGAACACACATTGATAATTTTGAGTCTTTAGATCCTTCAAATAATGGTTTATTTGTCTCACTCAAATACATGTAAAACAATTGTGCTTCCTCATTAGGAACTTCTTCAGCATCATATTCCGGTTCTTTAAAATCCAAATTTACTCCAACGGCATGAGATATCATTCCCTGATAAACATCTAACGCGGGTTGCATGATTTGGCCAGATCCAGATGTGGAAGCTACTTCTTCAACCGGAACATTAGTACTTGAAATATATACTTCAACCGGAACATTAACCGCAGGAATAGCTACCGTAGGTACCCCAGGTGCTACTTCGTCGTGACGATTCCATATCCAATAATCTGGCCTAAACCCATTATTGTACAAATGCATTCTGACTTCATCTTCATTTTTTATAAATCGAATTGAACATTTCGCGCACGGACATCTAATTCCCCCTTCTCGCGCAAATCCTTCACGTCCTTTAGCACAAAAATAAACTCTTCTACTCCTTCTGCAAATCGTCTCTTTAAACAGCTTCTTCCAGGAAATAATCGATCATACATCCAACTACAATCCATGTTTTCTAAATCCTAGTACTACGTGTGCTACAATAAAAATTATCACAAACAATAACTATTACTTTTCATTTCATAAATAATAAATCAAACTTTATATTTTCTTACTTACATATTCATACACATACATACGCATACACATATACAAATATCATATGATCATATACATACACATACACGTATACACATACAAATATTTACATACACTAACAATGTAAACATTACATTAATTAATTATAATATAAATAGATTTTAAAAAATTTAACACATTTTATATATTATGTTATGGTAAACGTAAATATTAGTATTAAAAATATAATAGATTTTAACAACTTAAACAAAAAATGATAATATAATGAATTTTCAAAAATATAATAGAATTTAACAACTTAAACAAAAAAATGATAATATAATGAATTTTCAAAATATAATAGATTTTAACTTAAACAAAAAAAATGATAATATAATGAATTTTCGAAAAACTAATATATTCTTGTATTTCACAATTATCTAAAAAAGTATTAAAAATATAAATTAATAATTAATAAATAGATATAATTTATTTTTTAAATATATAATTCGTATTTCCTCTAAAATATTAACAAAAATTAAAATTTAATAAATATATTAATTATTTTATTTCGTATTTATGTATTTTTTATTAAAAAAATATTAACAAAAGTTTAAAAGTAAAAAAAATATTTAAATACATTATATTTATTACTACTAATTTATTTACTAATATTAAGTAATTAATTACTAATATTAAATAATATATTATAATATTTCATATTTAATTATTGAACAAATTCTAACTAATAACATCAAATAACGTTTAAGCACAACTAATAACTTCAATAACTAACCGGTGGTGCTGAGAGGTCTCTGACTTGATGTTAAATTGGAGTCCTTTGAACAAATAACCAGATGTCACCAAACTCTAACAACTCCTAAGCAAACAATACCACAATTAGTAACTAATACTTTAAAACAAAGTATAAATTAAAACAAAATATAAACTAAAACATACATTCAGAAGTTTGAGAGAGGAGAAGAAAAAATTAATTTGTAAGAAGTTTGAGTGAAAGAATTTGAGAGAAGTTATAAAAGTGTTGAGAATGAGTGAATGAAGGAATGGAAGAAATGAGTGAATGAAGGAAGGGAAGAAATGGGATATATGAAGAGGTTTGAGCTTCAGGACCGTTGCATTCAACAGGTCATTTTCGGCGGATTGTATGTACTTTCGGCGGAATATTTACCTTGAAGACCGCGTGGAACGCCTAGGAATACGCGTGCAGTTTGCGGCGGACTGGTTGACGTTTTCGGCGGATTAGAAGGCAGTTGGAACGTCTAGGAATACGCGTGGCATTTGCGGCGGATGGTAAGCCGTTTTCGGCGGAAATTTGAATTCAAATTTCCCACCTGATTTGCGTTTTGCATTTCCGGCGGATTGTTAAGCCATTTTCGGCGGATTGGTTTTTTTTGTCTGATACTTTTTTGTTTCCACTTTATAATCCGCCACAAACGTCCAAAATCCCCCACAAATGTCAAAAATCCGCCAAAACTTTTCTGGTGGATTAAATCCCCCACAAATGTCAAAAATCCGCCGGAAAGTTTGTGGGGGATTAAAATCCGCCAGAAAGTTTTGCCTTGTATTTTCATTTTTTCTTGTAGTGTATGTTGACTTGAAGTCAGTATTTAAGCAGCTGTTATATCTTCTATACACCCACATGGGTACATAATACATCCCCACGGGTGTATAATACATCCCCAAGGGTGTATTTTACTTCTTAACTTTTGAAATATTTTGTTTTCCAATAAAACACAACAGACTATTTAATATATTTTGCGACATTGTAGAATGCAAATAAGATTTCAACAATTTTAGTTTTGAAAAACTTCTCTCATCAGATGCCACAGTAACATGGATGATTAATATTGTTCTATAAGTTATGCAAGCATTAGGAAAATAACAAAATCTCTTAAAAGAACGCAATATCATAAAACTTGATTTTGACTCAATTGTTAAAATCTCTCTGATGACTTTTAATTCTTCAAGATTTATGCAAGATTATTTCAAGCTCTCATCAGAGAAGGACCTAAGTCTTTCAATACTAAATAAAAATTCAAATATCTCCTCATATGTGCTATGTTGCTCAAATATTATATTAAGTGAGTCAATTGCTTTATCTACAATGCTTAAAACATAATGAATCCTAAAAGACTCCTTAGCAAACTCAGGGTTTAATTGTGTGCATTCACATGGATTTTTATCATAGTGTTTCTTTTTACGAATTTGACGTTTTTGAACACACAAACGTTCAATCCCTGTTTCAAATCCGGATTCTTTATACTTTGTCATGTGAGTAATCAAACCTTTTACTAATTCTATAGCCACATCAATGCGCATGTCCTTGTTTTGTAAACTTTTACTAACTTCATTAACAACTAATAACAACTCAAACCAAATAATCATAGCTAGTAGAAACTCAAAGTTCTCAATTCAGTGAATCACCAAAGATTCAACTTCACTTTTAATCTTTGGATCATTAGCTTGTTCAACTAGTTGAAGTAAGATTTCTCTTAATGTTAATTATAATATATATATATATATATATATATATATATATATATATATATATACTAGTATGTATCACCCGTGCCAGTACGAGTATACATATCATTTGAATTTTATTTTGTAAATTTTTTGTAAAAGAAATAAAAATTTATCTTAGTAATAAATTGACTAAAATATATTTAGATAAATATTAAATACTGAAAAGAATTATTTCAATGAAAAAATAAATTTAAATTTATATATATTTATGTAATTGTTTAGCAATGTGAATGCCATATTCCATACCTATATTGTCCTAACGAAGTTGTGATTACAATTACTATTATTTACTATTAGGAATAACATAAGTGCTAATTGAAAAACGATTCACAGTCGAATTTATAATATTATTATATCTCTCATATTGAATTTTTTTGTAACTCTTTAAAGTGATTATCTATTAAAAACATTTAAATTTTTTACCAAAATAAAGTTTATTAAACAGTTTATAAAAAAAAGTGATTTTTAAATACTTAAATTATAAACCATTATTTGCAGCCAAAAAAATAGAAAATAGGTATATTTCCAAACAGAGGGTGTTTTCGGTATTTTAACCAAATTAAGGGTTATTTTCGTCTTTTAGGTGTAAGTTGAACTCAACTTAGCAAACCTAAACACTCTTCGTGCGACGGCTTTTACCTACTTTCCTCTTTTTCTTCACATCGTTCCCAACCTCTACGATCTCACTCTCAATCGAATTTGTGAAAGTTCAGCCATTGTTCCTGCTCAAAAATCAACAATGGAGACAACCTATGTATTCTTCACGTCGTGGTATATTACTGAAAATTCAAAGCAGTTGATGAATATTTGGATGCATGAAAATCGGATCGAATGATTTCCTATTTTTTATTCTTACAGAAACAAATTTCTCATAATTATTTGCACCAAAAACTTCCATATTTGTAGTATGAATTTGGAAATCCTTAAATGTCATTGAATGGTAATTTTGAAATTTGAATATCAATATTTATGGTGCAAAGACATTTTATTCTGCTGCAATTTCTGGTCAACAAAACAAAATTTACAAGAACTAATTTTATTTTATTTTTGTAATTTACATCTAGAATGTTACAACTGCCAATCAATATCATTTTTCAATGTTGATTTTCGCTATTGAGTGCATATATAAAAGTTATTTAATTAAATAATTTCTTTAATGTGAGATCATGGCAACTAATTTTATAATATTATAATTATAATCATATCATAATAACATGCATGCATCCGTATGCTATTTTAATGTGCTGTATAAAACGTTACTAATTTTAATTGCCATATATATAGTAATTATAATTATAATCTATACTTATAAAATTAAATTGAAAATTCAATAGCTTGCGTTACACATTATAGGAATTACCATTATAGGAATCATATTTATAGGAATCATAATTTAAGGATATTGAATATTAGAGATATTATAAAGTTTGACTTATTTGTCGTGGAATTTGGTATGTATTGATTCCCTCTAATTATGGACATTCAATTTGTTGAGTCATGGAAATAATTGCCAAGATAGTTAATTTCGGTTGTGATTTTATTATATGAATTTGTTGCCTATTATTGGAGCCGCAATTTTGCGAAGTGTGAGCCGTCCAGATTGTGAGTCATACTTAACTTTCACCAGAAACCGTTTAGATTGAACCATTGGATGATGTGGATGCCACGTATTTATTCAGAAATGCGCATGACATTTTTTGATTGGTCTTATGTGGACGCTTATGTGGACAAACTCTTGATTTAATATACTTATGATTATGATATGTGTGTGTGTGTGTGTGTAGTAATGTATATGACTATATACCATATAAAAAATTTGGTGCCCCACAATTTTTTGGGCTCTGTGCAGTTGCTCTTCCCACACACTCCCAGGTACCCCAGCGCTACCGTCCACTAGCACGAAAAGTGGAAGAATAAGCTTTGCTCCTATTTCCACGACACCTTTCCCTCATTTTCTTCAACCACCCCACCACACTTCCTTTTTCCACGTGCTTCACTTGCTTGGTCCCAAAGCAAACTCCTTTGTCTCGACCAAAACTTACCTTGCTGCAAAGACTTTGGCACTTGAGCCCTCAACTATTTATCTCCTCAGCTTAGTTACCTCTTAGCCCAACTGTTTATGCTCAGCAAGCAACACCATCCTCTTCGGATTTTAGCCTATGAGTTGACCCTAAGCACAACATTCAGGCTTCTTTACCAAATATCCTTGAGAATAGCTCCCTTTTGCCTCCGTCGACAAGCATTTCTTCATTGATGTCCTAGCTAGCTCTACCATGGATTGAACCTCCTCAGAGTTGATGATCTTCACTTCAGGAAAGCCAATTGGTTCAGTTTTGGGTAGCACATACCCCTTCCTTCTTGATCATGCTTAGCCGAGGCTACCAACTTTCCTAATGCATATGCTCTTCTTAGAAATAGTAGTAAAAGGTACAAAGAATATAACAAACATAGGCTATTCTATAGCATACTCCCTTTTTTGCCCAAGATTTAAGCAAATCGTCTCATATGGCCTCGAAAAGGTTCTTGCCTTGGCTCTTCCTCAGCCAACAACTTAGTAGATTTTGGTGTTACCAATATTATATAGTTTTAAAAGACTATATACAATTTTTACTTTTTTTTTTAATATGCAAAGTGGTTGGCAAGTAGTGTGTTAGTTGTTAGAGGCGAGGAGGAGCGAAATTCGAACTTCGTACGCCTACGTTTTCCACCAATAATGTCTCTTTTACTTAACCCTGTGTTATACTCGATACACTAATGTATAAAAACACAATATATTTTCAGAACATCTATTATAATATTGAAAAATTAAATATAAATGAGAAGAATTACCATTGTCATGTATATCCAGAAAATTTGTACTCTAGTTGCAGCATGAAGGATATAGTAGATATCTAGATACTTGTATTGTATTAGTTGCTTACTTGTATTGGCAGTTATTGTACTAGTTATATAGTTAAGTCAGTAACTGATCTATCTGTATCAAACTGATTCTGTTAGTAGTTTGTTAGATCAATTACTGCATCATTGTATCTCTATAAATATCTCTCGGTACTATCAGTTCTCAATCAATGAATAATATCAAAATTCCAAAATTACTAAACTCTGTCTAGATTCTTCATGGTATCACGAGGCGGTTACCCCCATCGTGGTTGATCCTCCTCCACGCTCATTGTATCTCCGCCAATCATGGCGTCTCCTCACGGTGGTTCCTCACTGTTCTTCGCATCGACAACAATTAATTCTACCAATTCCGCTGCTCCACCATTATCAAGCTTCAACTACAAGATTACCACCAAACTCACGAACAAGAATTATCTAGTTTGGTTACAACAAATAGAACCTGTCTTACGAGCTCATCGTTTACACCGGTGCTGCATCTCGCTGGAGATACCTCCTCAGTTCCTCAACGATGCAGACCGAGTCAATAACCGTGAAAATCATGCTTACGTTCAATGGGAGTTGCAAGATTAACTATTGCTATCTTGGCTTCAGTCATCGTTATCACCAGAAATTCTTCCCTCGGTGATCGATTTCCCTCGGTTACGCACCGAGCTTCGTACTACCAAGAAAGGAAATTCTTCCATCACTGAGTTCCTTGCAAAGATCAAACTCCTATCCGACTCGCTTCTGTCAATCGGTGAAAGTGTAACTACCCAAGATCAGCTTGACGTGATCTTGGAGGGCTTGCCTGCAGAATACGATGCGTTAACGACCGTTATTAACAACAAGATTTCTTGGTTCGATTTGGAAGAAATTAAGGCTCTGCTTTTAGCGCAAAAACAGAAAATTGCAAAGCAACAAATCAAGGAGGAAGTTGCTTCTCTGAATTTCACTCAATCAGCCCCAAATTCTGACTCAATTGGAAACCCTAACCCTAATTCCCAAAATAATCCCCAAATCAATTCTACGAACGCTGATTCTAATTTGAACCCCAATTCAGGTCAACAACAGTGGAGTCAAAACAGTAATCGTGGCAATTCGAACTACCGAGGTCGTGGTGGACGTCGCGGTGGCCGGAGTGGCTGCGGCGATGGCCGGAGTAACGTGCAATGCCAAGTCTGCTATAGGTTTGGTCACGAGGCATCGCAGTGCTATCATCGTTTCAACACTGCGTTTAACTCTTCTCCTCAATTCCAGCAAGGGAACCCCTACCAATACATCATGGCAACCACACAGAGTGCTCCTGTATGGACTTCACAGAATGTTGGTATTCCTGATCAGGCCAATTACACTAATCTTGGCTTCCCTGCTATTTTACCTCAGTATGTGGCCTCAATGGATACAGCAGCTACTCACCATGTCACTAATATGCCTGCACCTGCTGGAGCTCCTCCACCACCCTCTCATTTGGATCATGTCTACTTAGGCAACGGTCAAGGTTTGCGTGTTGAATCTATTAGCAATTATTCTTTTCCTTCACCTATGCAACAACACACACAACTTCACCTAAACAATGTCCTTCACGTTCCCACACTTAATAAAAACTTGATCTCTGTTAGTAAATTGGCTTATGATAATGATGCTTATGTTCAATTCCACCCTCACCACTATGTTATGAAATCTCAGGTTTCTGATAAAAAGCTTCTCAAAAGGGTCCTCTAGCTGCTGATGGATTATATCCACTGCGCACTTCTTCTTTGGTTCCGTACAATTCTGTTTTTCAATGTAACTCTAAGCCTAGTGTTAATGCTACTTTTCCCATTCAAATCTGTTTTTTCAATGGCATAAACGCCTTCGACATCCTAGCTTAGCAACTCTAAACAATGTACTCAATCTTTGTAACCTTTCCTCTTTTCAAAGAAATGATATGCATTTTTGCATTGATTGTTGTATGGGTAAAGCACATAAACTACCATCTTCTCTTTCCCTTATTGTTTTCAATGAACCTCTTGAGCTTATCCTGTGATCTTTGGGGACCTGCTGCTATGCAATCATCAATGGGATACAAATACTATGTATCCTTTGTTGATGCATATAGCAAGTACACATGGATTTATTTTTTGAAAGCTAAGTCTGAAACCCTCTCTGTTTTTAAAGAATTTAAATCCATGGTTGAACTTCAGTTGAATAAAAAAATTAAAGTTGTGCAATTTGACTGGGGTGGTGAGTTTCGTCCTTTCAAAAAAAAAATTTATCTGATCTTGGCATCATACATAGGATTATATGTCCTCACACTCACCACCAAAATGGTGTGGTCGAGAGGAAGCATCGGCACATAGTTGAGATGGGCCTCTCCCTCCTCTCCCACTCATTTCTTCCTTATTACTTTTAGGATCATGTATTTCATACTGCAGTATTTCTTATTAACAGATTGCCCTCTGCCAGAACTCAAGCTATCCCTTCTCAGCTTCTTTTTCACAAACCTCCTAATTTACTTTTTCTTCGTACATTTGGGTGTGCTTGTTATCCATTGTTGAGACCTTATAACAATCATAAACTTGAGTTTAGATCTACTAAATTAATGTACTTTTCTTGGATATTCTTCTTCTCACAAAGGTTATAAATGTTTGGATAAGTCTGGCAGGTTACACATATCTAGAGATGTCATCTTTAATGAGCAAGCTTTTCCTTTTAGTCATAAGAATCAATTTACTAACATTGCTCACACACCCACTATCACATCTAACCCTCCTTTGAATGTTGTTACCTCAAATCCTACACCCACTGTACCTACAGCTACTGCCACACTCTCACAACCTCCCTCACCTTCACATCCTCCCTCCCCTGCCAATGACTCATTACAACACAACTTACCCATAAACTCTTCACATAACTCCCCCTTCCCTCCACAGCCTCTAGCACCATAGATCCTGATTCCTCACCTTCCCCATCTCCATCCCCCCTCCTCCCACAAATCAACACTCTATGCTCACCCGTTCAAAGACAGGCAGCCTTAGACCACCACTTTACCCAAATATCAATATGACCACAACTAAACCTACTACTCTTCAACAAGCTATTTCATCTCCTTGTTGGGCTCAAGCAATGAAGGATGAGTACAATGCTTTGATCTCCAACAACACTTGGCAACTTACATCATTACCTCCAGAAAAACTTGTGGGTTGTAAATGGATCTTCAAAATTAAAGAGAATCCAGATGATAGCATTAACAAATATAAAGCTCGTCTAGTTGCCAAAGGGTTCACTCAAAAATTTGGGCAAGACTACACAGACACTTTTGCACCTGTTGTGAAACCTGTCACGGTTAGGACAGTTCTGTCACTTGCTCTTACTTATCGGTGGACAATTCAAAAACTTGATGTACACAATGCTTTCCTTAATGGAACTCTTCATGATGATGTTTACATGGCATAACCACCAGGGTTTTCCAACAATGATAAGACTATGGTTTGCAACTAAATAAGGCTATCTATGGACTTAAACAAGCCCCAAGGGCTTGGTATGAGAGTCTTACCAAAAGCCTCATCACATTTGGGTTTGTTCAATCTCGGTGTGACCCTTCTCTTCTCATCTACAAGCGTGGTGGCCAATCTATCTTTGTATTGATTTATGTTGATGATATTCTTGTTACGGGCTCATCCACTGCTCTTGTTAGGTCTGTCATCACCAAATTAAATGTTGCATTTTCATTGAAACATCTAGGAGCACTTGATTAATTCCTTGGAATTGAATGCAAGCATCTCCCTTCCGGTGCTATTGTTCTCTCTCAAGCCAAATACATAAGAGATATTCTTCACCGGGCAGCCATGGATGATTGCAAAAGTATTTCCACTCCTTTACCAACAAACCTCAAACTTTCAAGACATGGGACAGATTTGTTTGAGGATTCTGTTATGTATCGAAGTGTGGTTGGTGCCCTACAATATGTTACTATTACTCGGCTTGAACTAGGGTATGCAGTTAATAAGGTGTGCCAATTCATGGCACAACCTCTTCAAAGTCACTGGTCTGCAGTAAAAATAATATTATGGTACCTCAAGGGCACCCTTGATCTTTGCCTCACATTTACCTCAACTACACCAGCTTGTCCCCTTTCCATTAATGCTTATTGTGATGCTGACTGGGCTTCTGACATTGACGACAGATGCTCCTAAATAAAACCTTTAGGTCCTCCCCCCCAAATAAAAGGGAGCAGTGTCCTCACTGCTTGATTGGATTGGGGAGAGGCCCAGGACTTAAACAAAAATACAATTAAACACAATTAAACAAGTTCTTAACAGTTGTGAAGCGCAAGAACAACGCTATAGCGCTTCACAATTTATTTGCAACCACAAACTACATACTACAAAAGAAGGGTTAAAACTATTTCTTAATGATGCCAGACCTGGTCCTGGCACTGACACAACTTGGTTGAGTTGGCTTGCTGACTTTCCTTTTCTTCTTTTCTTCTTTGCTTTCTTCAGGCGCTATAGCTTCAGATGCTATAGCGCTGGCACTAGAGCTTCCCTTTCCTTTAGCAGACATCATTTCTGCTAACTTGCTAGCAGCTTCCTTCTCCTGCTCAGAAACTTCCTCTTCAGGTCCTTGGCTCCCTTCTTTCTCTTCATCTTTATCATTCCCCTCAACCACATCTTCCTCAATGACTGCAAGCTTGGCACCTGGGTTTCTTCTAGCTGAAACATAAGTTGGCCTCTTTTGTGCAACATGCTTTTCCTTCAGCACAGGCTCTGGTCTTGCCAATGGAATTGGGCCTTCTATGATTTCTTTTTCAGGACTTGCTGCCATGGCTTGGGCCCCGTGCTCTGTACCTGCAATAACATGATATTTTGTCTTTGGGCTCCTATTTGCTCTTTGCTTGAGCCTAGGAGACTTGGCTGCAACTGCCACAGATTCAGCTTGACTTGACTGCACAAGAGACGCTATAGCGCCAGACGCTATAACGCCAGCAGCCTCAGTATCAGTACTTTGGGATTTTTGTTGTTGTGGTGGTGACATTTCTGGAATTGGTTCTTTTGTAGCTATGGGTGATGGTGTTTGGGATTATGTTTGGGATGGTGCAGGGATGGGTGGTGTTTGTTGTGTTTGTGGAGGTGATATGGTTATGGTTGGGTTAGGTGAGGGAATGGCGGTTTCAGACTGTGGTGTTTCTGGAATGACTTGGTTGTGGGATTGTGGTTGTGGAGATGTGATCAATGGTGAGTGTCGTATGGTAGGGCTAGGTGGTTGATCAGCTTGAATTTCTTCCTCGTCTTCACTATCAGAGCCTTCCTCTCCTTCTGGGTGGTCCTCACCAGACTCCTCCTCTCCTTCAGATTCTTCTTCTTCCTCAGACTCATTAACTTCCTTCATTAATTGTCTTGTTTCTTCCTCATCCTCCTCACTTATCTCCTCCAAATCTTCTGTATTGAGTGATTCTTCACTTCTCACCTTTTTCTTCTTCTTTGCAGGGCTCTTCACCTTCTTCAAGATTGAGCTCCTTGCTCTTTTCTTTAGCTCCTTTGGAGCAGCCTCCTTGGTGATTCTTTCTTCTTGTTGACATGGTTCTTGCACACCTTCATCATCTATCAACCACTCAGGGAACACTGGTGGCTCCATCAACTCTTTTCCCCTTGACAATTTTTCCAGAACAGACTTCTCCCATTCAAACTTGGCCTTAACAAACTTGCAGAGTGTTTGCTGATTTCTCTTTAGTTGACTCGGCGCTATAGCGTCAGACGCTATAGCGACACTTCTCTACCTTGGCTTGAACACAGCAGGGATAGCCCCAAGAGGGGATCTTCTCTCATCTCTAATTTCTATTTCTACTTCAGCCAAATGTTGCGCCCCGAAAAATCCGGTTTGGACTTCTCGTTTGACAACGTGAAAAATAGTAGAGCCGCCACCAATATTTATTTAGGAAAACATTGAAAAACCTTTTTTTTGGAAAAGCGGATGGTCTTTTGAAAACTCAGAGATGTAGGTTCGGGGGTCGATTACGCATGGGGAAGGTATTAGCACCCCACACGTCCTTTCTACCGAAAGGAAACCATTAACTTGATGTGTGGTTTAGACAAAAGTTTGAGTTGAAAGCAATTTGTTCTACTTCTTTTTCTTTTCTTTTCTTTTATTTAAGAGTTTGTTTTATTGAAAACAGGAGGGGAAGAGGGATATTTTTGGTTATCTTTGAAAAGCAGAACAAAACAAAGATTTTTTTTGAAAAAGGTGTTTGATGGGACATGAACCCGGTCCTACGTACCCTCAATGAGATGAGGGATCAAAGCTACGTAGTTCTCGCTTTTTTTTGTGATTTTTTGAAAGTGTGCTTGACGGGACATGAATCCGGTCCTACGTACCCTCACTGGAATGAGGAATCAAAGCTACATAGTTGTCGCTTTTTACGGTTTTTTTGAAAGTGTGCTTGACGAGACATTAACCCGGTCCTACGTACCCTCACTGGAATGAGGGATCAAAGCTACGTAGTTCTCATTTTTGCGTCTGAAAACGGCTTAAGAGCTTTTCGCAATTGGGTGAGCGTTTATGACGACCGAACAACAACGGTTAGAATGGTCTCACTACTAACTCGCTGGGGATAAGAAAATCACCATCAATAATCTAAACGGCAACGGCGCGATTGATCATTAATGACATTGATTTATTTTTGAGGAATAAATAAGTTTTCGAAAATAGGATTGAGCTTTTGCGAAGACCGAACAACAACGGTTAGAATGGTCTCACTACTAACTCCTTTTGAAAACAAAATCACATTAACAACCTAAACGGCAACGGCGCGATTGGTCATCAACGACAATTTATTTTATTCTTGTTTTGAAAAATAAAAGGGTTTTTTTTAAAAATGAATCTAGGAAATGGGTTTTAGAAAAGAAGTAGAACATTTCAAATCAATTCCAAATCCATAACCAAATGCAAATGAATGAACAAGACTCATACTTCAACGATTAAGCAATCATGAACATATTATTCATCAACCAAGATTAAGCATGCCAATACAATCAAGGGATTCAATTATCAAGGATGCAAGACAAAGTTCTCAAAACAATTGTGTTGTATGGGTGAAAATTGCTACGGGACGGGAAACAATCACAAAGGGGTGCATTCATCTTAATGACTCTATGCTACAACAAGAAAGTAGGCTTACGTCTTCATATAAGAGTACATGCATGTAGAAAGGATGGCACACAATTAAATCAAGACATTTAAATGGCATCATGAACAAAAGAATACAATTGATTATAGGCATAGAATGATCTAGGTTAGATGAATGAACATGCAAGCAATGATGTGCATGATTAGGCAAATATGCAAATGCATGAGCATACAAGGATATGAATGAATGATCATACAAGACTATGCATGAATGAATGGGCATACAAGACTATGCATGAATGAATGATTGAGCATACAAGACTATGAATGCATGAACATAGTTATTGTGCAAGGTATGAACATTTGAGTATGCATGAACATGTGAATATGCAAGTTAGAAATGAATGCAAAAGAACAAGTAAGACTATATTTCAAAAGGAGTTGAATCCTATTGAACAATCCTCACCACTTAAAGAATAGTGCCCAAGGCACAAGTGGGAATCATTTTGCCAATCATCAACAAATTTACAATTAAACTCAATATTGTAAGCCCCAAAACAAGTTGAGTCATTTTTAGGCAATCCTCAACACTATCAAATAAGTGGACAAAAGCACAAGTGTGAGTCATTTTGCCAATCATCAACATGACAATTACTTGCAAGCAAGATTCCATCAAAACAACTTGAGAAAACACTTTTTTAAGCACAATTGCAAACCACATAGCCAAGAAACAACAAAACCCTAATTATTTATCATGATTTGCGAAACCACCACATGATCAAACAACAAATTTATTCATCAAACTCACCAAACCAAGCAAGCATAAGATACTAGCAAGACTTAGGAACAATTAATCACATGATTCAAACACTAAAAACCTCAAATCAACATTCATTTTTAGACTTTTCAATTTTTGTAAAAAAAACATATATGAGTAAGGAAAGGAAAGTTGCTAACTTAAATGAAGGATCTAAGCATTAAAACCCTAAAATAAAGTATCACAACAAGATTAAACATCAAAGAAGAACAAAGTCAAATTAAAAACAAACTTCAATATGATATGTGAGTTAAATAACACATGAAACAACCACTTTATTTCACCACAAATACAAGATCAACACAAAAACAACATGAATCAATTTATTCAAGGGTGAGAGGCACCTTAAACACCCAAACCTCCCAAAGTGTTTGTCAAAATGTTTAAGGCTCCTCTCACCAACAACAACAAACTACATTATAGAAAAGCGATGATGATATGCAAAAATATGATGAAGAAAAGTGAGTTTTAATGCAAAAATGTTGAGGATGATGCAAGGGTTTTAGAGATTTTACCTTATCTCCAAGCTAGGAAGTAAGATTGAAGAAAGAAACTAGAGCAAATCAACAAATCTTCAAGGAACCTCAACTCTAACCCAAGAGAACTTGATGAATCTTCCTTGATGATGATGTTTGAACTTGAATGAAGAAGATATGTGAAAGAGGTATGAAAATGAGGTGAAATGGTGTTATTTGGGTGAAGAGAAAATCAAAAATGGATGAAGGAGAGGGAGGTGGTGGCTACGATTTTGAGGGAAGGAGAGGGAGAGGTTTTGGTTGTGCTAGGGTTTTAGTGTAGGAAAAATGAGAAGCCAAAAGATTGGGATGAGTGGAAATGAGAGAGTATTTATAGAGTTTTTTAAGTTTAAGGGTAGTTAGGTCATTGTTCTTATTAGGTGCCCTAGGATTGGGTTTTAAATTTGAATGAAGGGCTAGGATTAGAGATCACTTGGATTGTGGGTAGTAAGAAAACAAAAAAAAATGAGAGTGAGGTAGAGTGGGGTGTGCGCATAAAGAGAGAGGGGAGGAGAGTTTGTGTGAAAACTTATCCTATTTTGGGAATGGGGCTCATATGTGATGTGAGGCAAAAATAGGGTTAAGGGTATAATTGAGATGGAATGTTACTAAAGAAGTAATTTTGTATTTTTTTTATGAAGAGGTGAGTGTAAGTAGGTGGGGTAATTTACAAAAGAGGGTATGAATCTATGTGAGAGTGAGTGAGGGTCACTAAAAAGGGAAAAGTTAAGAATAGTACAAAGCATATTCTTAAGGAATAAGGAATAGAAGAGTGTGGAAGAATTTTGTGAGAGAGAGAGAGAGAATTTTCGAAAATGGGCTGAAAAATGGGGAGAAATGTCTCTTCTTTGGTCTTTTGTCTTATTGAGGACACTTCCTTCTTTTTGAATTCTGAATTTTGAATTTTTGGGCATGCAAATGAGAGTGCACCCACTGAAAATGTGTTACATGTTTTTGGGCACCATAAAATACCTTCCCAATTTATTCTTGACAACAAAAAAATTGTCATTTAATAATTGGGGAATATTTAATGGTCTTTTAGTTTTTTTTATGCAATAAAAATGGGAAAAATGCATTTGTAATTATTTTGGATTGGGATTTTCTTTCTAAAAATTGTACAAAAATTATCCTTGATGATAGAATAAAAATGTACTTTTGTGGATCCATATTTTTGACGAGGAAATCATCCTGTTGTGAAAAAAAATGACCAAAATACCCTTTTCCCTAAAAAACCCTAGTTTTTGCTCAAAACACATGTCCACTTTGAAAATGATTCTAAAACCCTAGGATGACCCTAAAAACCCTAAAATGCATGCAAAATGCTCTTTATGCCTCACAAAATGACTTCACACTTCCTAGGTTACTATTTTTGTGGAAAATTAGGGTTTTGCTTAAAGGCGGACAAAATTAGGGTATGACACCAACTTACACAATTCAGTTATTAAACAGGGAAAATAGAGATTACCATCTGTTTTGATTCTGCTCTTCTCAATTATCTTCCCCACATCAATGCTTTCCCCTTCCAGAATTGCATCCATGACTATCAACCTATCCTTCTCCACAAAGGTGGTGTGTGAGGTGGGCATCAAGGAATGTCTGATGAATGTGAACCACATGACAGCCTCATCCACCAAAAATGTCTTCTTCAGCTTGAAATCTTATCCAAAATTTTCCCACGTTGCACCTTTAGAACAGATCCTCTTCCTTACTTCCTCCATTTCTTCTCTCCCCCATGTGTTGATTTTCTTCTCAATAGCCTTCCCAGAATAGCCCAATTTGAAAAATTCGTTGATTGCACTAGGGCTGAAATCAACAATCTCACCCCTAACCACAAAATAGGTTTGGGGCTTTCCTTCCTTTGGAGGGGGGATGCCCTGGTAGAACTCTCTCACCACTGGCACGCCATAGTCTCCACGATGCTTGACAAAAGTTGCCCAACCAAGCGCTGTAACGGTAGACGTGAATGCGTCAGGCGCCTTGTCAGATTTGAAACCCCTTTCTGCTATGAAGTTCATTCTCCAGAAACGATTGGGGTCGTTCTGAGGATCTAAGGTTTTGGAAGAACTGGGTTCAATTGCTTTTGTCTTTCTAGGGGATTTGACAGTGGATAGCTTTTTCACCATTGTTGAACCGGTTGGAATTTAAAACAAAAAGGAACTTAGGGATTTTCAGGTTTTGAAGGAGTGCAGGGATCGGTTTTCAGAAAGGGGGATTGAGAGATGGGTGAAGTGAGAATGTTGAAGAAGAGGGGGTAACGGTTGGAATTTGCGAGAGAGAGGGGAGTGGGTGGATTGGAGGTTATTGGGAGTTGGGGAATTTATGGATTGACCGTTGGTGATGGGAGGAATGACTTAAAGTGATGGGAGTTGGTGAAACATGGCACGCTAGGGCGTAGCAGTTAACAGTCTCAGAAACGCGTGTGCCACGTCACCACTTAAACACGAGGCTCCTTTAAAACCTGTTTTTGAAACTTCACCAGACACCACCCCTTAACGCTATAGCGCTAATAACACACCTAACGCTATAGCGCTAAAAGCTTTCACAACACTTTATCCAAAATATCCAACATGCCACTTTCACTCCTGCACAAAACAAAAATTAAAAATTCAAAAATTTTGGTTAGTCAATCCATTGGGTTGCCTCCCAAGAGCGCTTGCTTTAAGAGTCTTCAGCCAGACTTCCTCTTTAATGTTAGAGGTCTTGAAGATCAATAGTGGTCTTGTCCCTAACCACATGTTCACCATGGTATTGCTTCACCCTCTGGCCATTCACCTTGAAGGTGGTGTTGGTTGCTTCATCATACAAGTCTACAGCTCCATGGGGATAAACCTTTACCAATTTGAAAGGACCAGACCATCTAGACTTGAGTTTCCCAGGAAATAATTTAAGTCTTGAATTAAACAAAAGCACTTGACCTCCTTCAATCAATTCCCTTTTCTGGATGTTCTTATCATGCCATAACTTGGTTTTCTCTTTGTAAATAGCTGAACTCTCATAGGCACAGTGCCTCATTTCCTCTAGCTCATTTAATTGCAACATTCTAGCTTTCCCAGCCTTATCATACTCAAAATTCAGCTTCTTGATAGCCCAATGAGCCTTGTGATGCAATTCAATGGGGAGGTGACAGGCTTTTCCAAACACAAGTCTGTAGGGAGACATCCCCAAAGGTGTTTTGAAGGTTGTCCTGTAAGCCCATAAAGCATCATCCAAGTGAATTGACCACTCCTTTCTTGAAGGTCCCACCATCTTCTCAAGCATCCTCTTGATCTCTCTATTGGACAACTCAGCTTGCCCATTTGATTGGGGGTGATAAGCAGTGACAATTTTATGCCTTACTCCATATTTTCCTAAAAGAGACTCAATCAACTTGTTGCAAAAGTGAGATCCTTCATCACTGATAATGGCCCTAGGTGTTCAAAACCTGGTGAAAATGTTTTTCTGCAGGAACTTGGTTACTGACTTGGCATCATTGTTGAGAAGAGCAACAGCTTCAACCCACTTAGACACATAATCCACTACCACTAAGATGTACAAATTTCCATGAGAAGGGGGAAAGACCCCATAAAATCCATACCCCACACATCAAAAAGTTCAATCTCAAGTATGTTGGTCAAAGGCATTTCATGCTTGTGGAGATGTTTCCAGTTCTTTGGCACCTCTCACAATTCTTCACCATTTCATGAGCATCTTTAAACAAAGTAGGCCAATAGTAGCCACATTGTAGCACTTTTGCTGCAGTTCTGGTTCCTCCAAAGTGTCCACCACAAGGTGAAGCATGACAATGTTCTAACACTTGAGGTTGTTCTTCTTCTGCAAGACACCTTCTTACTATCTGATCTTGGCATTTTTTGTAGAGGAAAGTTTCATCCCAATAGTATTCTTTCACTATATGGAAGAACCTTTTTCTCTGTTGATGATTCAAATCTGCAGGCACAATTCTGCTAACCAAGTTGTTCACAATGTCAGCAAACCAAGGTGCAGTAGCATCTGCCGCTGCAGCGTCTTGCGTTATAGCGGCAACCGTTATAGCGTTACAAGCTTGCACAGTTACTGCTAAAAGCTTCTCATCAGGAAAGATTTCCTTGATTTCACCAAATGTTTCACCTGCATTTTCTCCTTCAATTCTAGACAAATGGTCAGCAACTTGGTTCTCCACCCCCTTTTATCACGAATTTCCAAGTCAAATTCTTGGAGGAGGAGAACCCATCTAATTAGCCTTGGTTTTGCATCTTTTTTTGAGATCAAATACTTGATGGCTGAATGATCAGCGAAAACAATAACTTTTGTATCGACCAAGTATGATCTAAATTTATCAAAAGCAAACACCACAGCTAATAGCTCTTTTTCAGTTACTGTGTAATTTAATTGTGCTTCAGCAAGTGTTTTACTTGCATAATAGATAGAATGGAAGATTTTGTCATACCTTTGACCTAGCACAGCTTCAACAACATAGTCACTTGCATCACACATAAGCTCAAATGGTTTACTCCAATCAGGAGTGGCAATTATAGGTGCAGTGATTAGAGCTTTCTTCAACTTCTGAAAGGCTTCAAGGCATGCATCATCAAAGTTGAAAGTAATGTCATGTTGAAGTAGATGGCACAGAGGCTTGGAGATTTTTGAGAAATCTTTAATGATCCTCCTATAAAATCCAGCATGACCAAGAAAACTTCTAACACCCTTAACACTTTGGGAGGAGGCAATTTTTCAATGACTTCAATCTTTGCTTTATCAACCTCCAATCCCTTCTTTGAAATTTTGTGTCCCAAAACAATACCCTCTTGCACCATGAAGTGGCACTTTTCCCAATTTAGGACAAGGTTTGTCTCTTCACACCTCACCAAGATTTCTTCTAAGTTAGTCAGGCACAATTGGAAACTTTCCCCAAATACGGAAAAGTCATCCATAAACACTTCCATAGATTTTTCAATGAAATCAAAAAAGATAGACATCATACATCTCTGGAAGGTTGCAGGGGCATTACACAGACCAAATGACATTCTTCTAAATGCAAATGTGCCATAGGGACATGTGAATGTAGTCTTCTGTTGATCCTTAGGAACTATTGCTATTTGATTGTAACCAGAATAACCATCTAGAAAGCAATAGTATTCCTTACCTGCAAGCCTATCCAACATTTGATCTATGAAGGGGAGAGGGAAATGATCCTTCTTTGTAGACTTATTCAACTTTCTGTAGTCCATGCAGATCCTCCACCCAGTCACTGTCCTTGTAGGAATTATTTCATTCTTGTCATTGGTGATCACTGTTACCCCACCTTTCTTTGGAACACACTGCACAGGGCTCACCCATGCACTGTCAGAGATAGGATAAACAATGCCTGCATCTAGCCACTTGAGAATTTCTTTCTTCACCACTTCCTTCTTTATAGGGTTTAGCCTTCTCTGCCCCTTCAATGATGTGTTTAGAGTTCTCCTCCAAAACAATTTTGTGCATGCAGATAGTTGGACTAATCCCATGGATATCAACCATTTTCCACCCAATAGCCTTCTTATGTCTTTTTAGGGTTGCAATGAGCTCATTCTCTTGATCTTTGGTGAGACCAGAAGAGATGATTACAGGAAGAGACTCATTTTCTCCCAAATAAACATATTTCAGGTGTTTAGGTAACTCCTTGAGCTCCAGGATTGGTGGTTGAACAATGGAAGGAACACATTTCTTGAGGTTTGAGTTTTCTTGTTCAAGTGACTCATATCTTCTAGCCCAAACCTCCTTCACAGTCAACTCTTCTTGAGTTGCTCCTTCTTCAAATAACTCAGGCTCATCATTGTTTTTCAGAACTCTTCCCAAGTGGTCATTGGCTTTTTGAAAATGTTTTTGAACCACTTGGTCAAGAGAAACAACAAAAGAGCATTCTTCAGTGTTGTCCTCAGGGAGCTTTAAGGCATTCAGAACATTAGTCTTGACTTCTTGGTCATTAACCCTCATTGTCAGCTCTCCCTTCTGGACATCAATAAGTGTTTTTCCTGTAGCCAGAAATGGTCTCCCTAAGATGATAGGTACCTCCTTATCTGCATAAAAATCCAAAATAACAAAATCCACAGGAAAAACAAATTTGTCAACTTTTATTAAAACATCTTCTAGTATCCCTTCAGGATAGGCAAGAGTCCTATCAGTAAGTTGAAGGGTTACAGAAGTAGGTCTGGCAGTCCCTATACCCAGTTGTGTATAAAGGGACTTAGGCATCAAGTTGATACTTGCTCCTAAGTCACATAAGGCACGGCCTGAATAAAAATCCCCAATGGAGCAGGGTATAGTGAAGCTACCAGGTTCCTTTAATTTTCTTGGAAGCTTATTTTGCATCAACATGCTACACTCTCCAGTCATGGCCACAGTTTCAAACTCATCAAGCCTTCTCCTTTTTGTAAGAACATCCTTCATAAACTTGGCATAATTAGGCATTTTCTGTAATGCCTCCACCAAAGGGACATTTATGTGCAGTTGCTTCAGGACCTCCAGGAACTTGTTGAACTGCTTGTCTTCATGTGCCTTCTTTAGCCTTTGAGGATAAGGTGGAGCAGGGTATTCAGGCACAAGTTTAGGTTCGGGTGTTTTATCAACCGCTATAGCGTCAGGCGCTATAGCGTCAGTAGGATTCTTTACTTTTTCAGAAACACCTGACCCTGCAACTTTGGGTGCATCATTCACATCCCTACCACTTCTCAGAGTTATTGCCTTCACATGTTTCTTGCCTGGTGCATGAGGTGTTGAGGTTTCAGTAGTGAATGGAAGTCCACCACTTGGCCTTTGAGTGAGAGCAGAAGCAATTTGCCCAACTTGGTTCTCCAGAGTCTTTATAGATGCTTCATGGGTCTGCATAGTTGTTTTACAATCACTAATAAAAGACCTCAGCAAAGCTTCCATGGAGTTGTCCATAGCAGGAACATTCTTTCTTTGACTTTGTTGAGCTGGAAATCCTGGTGGGATAGCTGGAGCATTTGTACTGGTGTTGGCAGTATTACCTCCCCCCCCATCTGAAATTGGGGTGGTTTTTCCAACCAGGGTTGTAGGTGTTAGAGTAGGGGTTGTTGCCCTTGTTGTACCCCACATAATTCACAGAAGCAGGATTTGTGGTACATTCTTCATAAAGGTGGGCTCCTCCACAATATACACAACTAGTTTCTCCAAGTAGAGCTTGCTCAATGGCAGCCACAGTTGATTCCTTAGGCGCTATAGCGTCAGACGCTATAGCGTTGGCTATACTCAAACCCTTGATCATATTTGTGAGAGTTGCCACTTGAGCTGAGAGGGCAGAAACTTCACTCACTTCATGGACTCCTGCTACCTTTTTGGCAGGGTTTAATCTTTCAGTAGGCCATGAAGAGCTGTTTATGGCAATACGCTCTATAAGCTCACAAGCTTCATTGTAAGAAGAGTTTAAAATCACACCTCCAGATGAGGCATCTAACATAGACCTTGTTGGTGCTTCCAACCCATTGTAAAAGGTTTCCATTTGAATTACTATAGGAATCCCATGGTGAGGGCATTTCCTTAGAAACTCTTTCCACCTTTCCCAAGATGTTTCACCATTTTTTTTGCTTGAAGGATGTAATATCATTCCTCATCCTGGCGTTCTTGTTAGGAGGAAAGTATTTTTCTAAAAATTTCTTTGTCATCTCCTCCCAAGTTGTGATAGAGTTGGATTCCAAGGAATTTAACCAAGCTTTTGCTCTATCTTTCAAAGAGTATGGGAAGAGTTTTAGCCTAAAAGCATCCTCACTCACGCCAGGTATGATGAAGTTACTACAAACTTCCAGAAAATTTCTCAAATGAGCAAAGGGATCTTCTTGAGTGGAACCTCCAAATTGGCCATTGGTTTGGAGCATTTGAAACATCATTGGCTTGAACTCAAAATGAGTAGCAGTTACAGCAGGCCTGGTAATGCTTGTTTCCATTGAGGTTGGATCAAAAACATCATAGTCTCTCATTGGCCTGTCTCTGTCATTTACCATTTGATCAGGTCCTTGGTTCATGAATCTGTCTCTGTACCAATATTCTTCATCTGGTTCAGTAAAAGTAAAAGGGTCCTGCCTTCCACCTCTTTGTGCTCTTCCTCCTCTTGGAGTTCTGCCTCCAGCTAGAGAAGGAGTTATTCCACCAAGAGTACCTCTACCTGTAGTTGCAGTGTGCTCAGACATAGTTGGCATGAGTTGTTGTAACCTCTGTTGCTGTCTCAACCTTCTGAATCTTCTCTCAGGTTCTGGATCAAACTCAAAAGCAGGTGGTTCTGTTCTGGGCATACGCTATAACGTTTCCTGTTATAACACCCGAAACAAATACCAAAGTAAAATCTCACTAAGAATGCAAGAATTCTTAAACAATAAAAATTAAATGCAATCCCCGGCAACGGCGCCAAAAACTTGTTATGCGAAAAGGTGATGTAGCCATTTCACCAACTAAAGCTAGCCTTCCACTCAAGCAATGCCAAGTGTCCTTTGATATCCAATAAAATCTGGCCGTGTCAGCTGAACAGTAGGCACAGTAAACGAGATTTGGAGTAAAGAGCTTGGCGCCAAAAATACACTTTTGCTTTAAAGACTCAGCTGGCCTGCCCTCTTACCGCTATAGCGTAAGACGCTTTAGCGCTTAACACTGCAGCACTCACAAAACACATTAAATTGCTCATAAGGGCACCAGATGTGCCAAATTAACACAAAACAATTTCTAACCCTTCTTTTCCTACAACTATACTAATTAGAGAAATAAGATACTAATATTACTTGAGAACTCACTTGATTTACATGGATAAAGGCATAAATAACTCATATAAATATGAATTATCAAGGATCCTGTTATGTATCGAAGCGTGGTTGGTGCCCTACAATATGTTACTATTACTCGGCCTGAACTAGGGTATGCAGTTAATAAGGTGTGCCAATTCATGGCACAACCTCTTCAAAGTCACTGGTCTGCAGTAAAAATAATATTATGGTACCTCAAGGGCACCCTTGATCTTCGCCTCACATTTACCTCAGCTACACCAGCTTGTCCCCTTTCCATTAATGCTTATTGTGATGCTGACTGGGCTTCTGACATTGACGACAGATGCTCCACATCTGGTGCTTGCATACCCAACTTGATATCTTGGTGGTCTAGGAAACAAACCTTGGTGGCAAAATCAAGTGCCGAGGCCGAATATCGTAGCCTTGCTTTAGTTGCTGCAGAGGTTCTATGGATTCAATCTTTGCTCCATGAATTGCAAGTCTCTTTGCCCACCCCTGTCATATAATGTGATAATCAAAGCACAGTGGCATTGACTCACAACCCGGTACTCCACTCAAGGACTAAGCATATGGAACTTGACATATTTTTCGTGCGTGAGAAAGTCTTGAACAAGTCCCTCATCGTGGAATACATACCTTCACAAGCTCAAACTACTGATATTCTAACTAAGCCTCTCTCCAAAAATATCTTTTGCTACTTTAGAGACAAGCTCAGAGTGTTTCACACCTCTGAGCTTGTGGGGGGAATGAAGGATATAGTAGATATCTAGATACTTGTATTGTATTAGTTGCTTACTTGTATTGACAGTTATTGTACTAGTTATATAGTCAGTAACTGATCTATCTGTTAGGATAACAGTTATCAAACTGATTATGTTAGTAATTTGTTAGATCAGTTATTGCATCATTGTATCTCTATAAATATCTCTCTGTACTATCAGTTCTCAATCAATGAATAATATCAGAATTCCAAAATTACTAAACTCTCTCTAGATTCTTCACTGCAAAGAATTGACTAATTTCAAGAGAATAAAGAATCTCTTACACAATTTGGGCCTTCCTTTTTTAATAAGATTAGGTGGAAAAAAAATACACAAATTAGGTAAAGGATACATAGTGCCACAGTGAAAGGCTAATAACATATTTGATTTCTTATTAAAAAAGGTTCCACAAAAAACTACAAGAGAGAGTAGCTACTATTTGGTCCAAACATTTGTTCCCAACAGAACCAAATATGCTATAAAAAATTTAAATTCTTAAAAGAATAAAGGAATAAACAAATTCCTAAACAAAAATAAAATACAAAACAATGATAAATAGAGTTATTCTATCTGCTCTCATCACTTATTCATGAGCTAAGGTTAAATGCACTGAGACTAACCCTAATTCCTTCGACGCTTGCCTCAATAGGTAATTACAGACATCACGTTTTTGCTAACATGCATCCTCAAAAAGTATTTTTTCCAAAAAATTATTTCTAAGCGGCATAACTCGTCGAGACGACAAAATAAACCACCTCAAACAATAAGCTTCGGGATAAATGACGCATCTTAACAAAAATGGGGGTGTCGTTAGCCCGTCTCAATTAGCACTAGGAATGGTGGTTCTTGGGCTTGGTAAACCCATATAAGCAAGCCTAGGAGAAATCCTAACTTTTGGGCTTGGTCTTGGTGAAGGAATTGGGCCATAACTATATAACCTAGCAGAAGCAGGTCTAGGAGACAAGTTAACTTGTTCCAATGCTCTTGATTGAAGGTGTTCAGGATAATCTCGTACACAACCAATACGTGGTCCAGCTCCAGTTGACCACTTGCATGACAACCTCCTTGAAAAGTCAAATATTGGGGCCACAATTTTCTTGTCCTTAACATTATCTTCTTGAATTGTTGCATTATTGGTCTTGATACCTTTGTTGTCGTCATTAACATTGGGACCCTTAATTTGTTGTGATTCATCATTGTTAATAAATGAATTGTTGGTTCCAATAAATGATGGTGCATCATCATCTATAGCATATCTCTGCAAGAAAGAAAACAAGCAAAATAAGTCAACTAAGTTATTTCAAAACTTGTTTTATTTTTTACTAGTTGTATCAATATCAATTAAACCAACAAGTTGGCCAGGTTAATGGTCTCTCAGCCAAAGTCTCAAGTTCGAGTTTTGGAGGAAATCACACACTGACAAAGCCAATCGAGTACACATGACCAAACAGATTCCCTACCAGCAAAGCTGATAAAAACTACACACCAATAATCCAGTAAAAAAAATACATCAATTAGAAGAAGTTTTACCTTGACATTAGAGAGGTCTACTTTGTGCTCCTCAAGAAAGCTTACAAATTCTCTAAAGTTCTCTTCAGTTGGGTGATAGTGACCACTATAAGGCCAAATAGCCTGCAATGTTTATGCAATAAACACTTGTAAGCAAAATTTCTTATTCAAAAACAATATTTCTACTATATGGTTAAAAGTGACATGAATAATAACGCAAATCTAGATCATTTGATCACACAATTATGCTATCTCAGCCGTTGAATCTATTCAAGTGTATTCAGACAGACTTTGCAGATGGGTGATGGGTCCATAACATGAATACGTCTGATAAGATTGAACGGCTGAGGCAACGTAACTGTGTGGATGATTATATATTTTGACTGCAGGGAATCTGAGTCCGTCAAAAAGTTCGTTTCGAGTTTTTACCTCAAGTATACCCTGGTGTGCCACTAATCTACCAGCAGCTGTGGTTGCAGCCCCAGATAGAAAGCTAGAATGTTGAAATGCACCCTTTTGTTTCCTCCCCACATACAAGGCCCTAGTGGTGCTAAGAACAAAAATCCATTTGGACTTTTCATCAGTATCCACAAGCCTCCCATCTTGTCTATATACCAGCTTCCCATTTTCAACAATTACTTCATATTCTTCCCTTTCTTTCTACAATAGTAAAACAACAAATATAAACATTAGATTTTGAATAAAATATATTTTTTCTGATTACAAATGTGTAATTGTATAGTTATGACTTACTGGTGCAAGGTATTTAATGCACTGGCGTTGTAATGTGGTCCTTGGACATTTCTCAACATTTATTTCTTTACCATCTCCAACATCTAACCTGCACATGACATAAGGGCTTATTATATTAGAACTTACGCATATATAAAGTTGTTCTCATAAGCTATCTTGAAGAGTTTATAGAAATTGACTGAAAACAACGTACGATCATGTCATAAGTTGTTTCTATAAATTCTCACAAACAGTCTCAACTCAAATAAACTGATCCAAACAGACCCCGAAGTGAAGTGAATTAACCATCTCTAGATCCTCAGCTACATGATAACTTTAATAAAAAAGATAAAGATAAATAAGTGTCTTAGAATAAGAGCTTACTTACCAGTAGAAAAATGGTTGTGTACTTTGGCTATCAAACCAAATATCATAATACATATGCAAATTGTGTCCATAACGATGACGCGGGTCAATCTGTGAAAAAAGCATGACATTGTTAATATCAGATTAAGCCATAAGTTAAAGGATAATATGATTTAAATGCTAAATAGAGTTAATTAACATACAGCTTCAAGCCAATGTTGGAGGGCTAATTTTTGTGCCTTGTCATCCTTAGACAAACCTTTACCAACCTGTATGTATCACAAGAGAAACCGTTAGCACCAACACTTCAGATCGAATACATATCCAATGTCCAACACAGATACATTTGGTTTTCATGTAATTAATTAGTTTATTTTCTCAAATTATTATGTATCAGTGTGAGTGGATCTGGTGTTCATGTCTGTGTTAGTTTTTCGTAGAGATTCAATATACCTTAGCTGCTCTTGTCCTTGCCCTTGCCCACCTTGACACAGCAGTTTCTTGTTTTTCAACATCGAAGAACGAAACAGAACTCCTTTTAAGAGCAGCAAAATCCAATGCTTTCCACCTACATATCATTAAAAAAAAATCCATTAATAACATAAGATATTAAAACAAATATCAAACGAAAAAACAAGCAATATTTTTCAATGAAACTAACTAACTAACTAACTAACTAACCATAGTTCCTCTACAACAACAGCACAATCAGCAAGGTTTCTTCTCGTTCGATAACTTTTGTAAACTTTCTGAAGCTTAGTCGCGGCGGCATCAAGCTCACTAACCGGTCTCGGCGAAGAGAAAACCACTTCTTGTGGCAGAGAAAGCAAAGGCACTGGCTTATGTTTCAATTCTTCAATCCTTGGAAGGTTTCTTTCAAGAATCACATGTTCTGGTCTACAATTCTCTAACTTACTTGAACTATTTCTTGTTGTGGAATCATTTGAAACTGTTTCTGATTCTCTCTTGTTGAAACTTCCTGCTCTTAGAATTGCAGCCCCACTTTTTGAACCAAAATTAAGGTTGAAAGAAAGATCAAAGAATGAATGTCTAACAATTTCTTCCCAAGCTGAGAAAAGTAAAGAAAGCGATAATCCCATAGAGTATGAAAGAAATATATATCTAAGTTATGATGGAAATATTTCTAAGTTATGAATTGAAGTTTGACTCTAAGAACAAGAAATGACTTGAATGAAAATGAATGAAGATGGGTCTATTTTCAATGGTTATAAATAAGTAGGGATTCATTCATTCAAATACGTGTCAAAATGGAAAAAGAGAGAAAGTGGTACTAGTAGTCTTTGAATTCCACAACGAATTTTCTATGCACCTTCAAATGGGGAAAAGAAATGTGATTTTATAAGCTAATTTGAGTGTTTTTACAAAAGTCCAAGACACGTGTTAGTTATAGTTGTTCAAAGGTTTGAGAGGTTGAACCTCCCCCGTACGGTTTGGGCTGGTAAGGACTGTAGAATATAGACTCTTAGTATTATTATAATTATAATTATAATATAATAATATAATAATAGTAACATATCTTTTGGGACCATAAACCGATAGACTTATGGAACAACAATTGGGTCAGGCTGCTGGTCAAAGAAAGTAAGCTTCTGCGATATTCATCAAACATGAAAAAACGTAAAAAAATTATCTATTTTTTTAGTTGAGAATTTCAAGTGTCAGTGATTAGTCCCACGTCGACTGGGAATGAGTTATATGAAGGATATATAAGAGAAAAAACATATATACCTGACACCTTAAAGTTTTAGGTAGACATACGGTGTCCAAGTCTCTTAGTGATTTAGTTCTTTGGCTAATTCGTTATTGCTCTTGTTGCTCCCCGGACTCCCCCAACAACAACTAGATAGCTAGCATAGCAATTTGAAGGTTGGATCAAGATTGGTTCTGCTATAAAGAAACGTAACAAAATTGCAGTCTCCCAAAACCATATCGTTTCTGCACATCCAAAGCCACCAAATAATGGGTAAAAAGAGACTAGACAAATCGCTAGCCATCCATTCCTTAAGCCAAATTGTTACATTCACACATTGTATGTGAAGGATGTGTATGTGAAGGTGCTGTAAACACAAAAAAGAGGGGTTTGAATTGTGTTGATCGTAAATTAAAACTACATGCGCAAGTAGATGCTATAACACAACAGATGCTAAGTGCCTTACACGATATGCTTCTGTTAAGTGATCAGAACAAATGTTGCACGCGTCTTTAAGCTTAAGGTCATTATTGACCGAGCGATTTCACTATCATTGCTTGTATAAAATAAAGCGATAAACAAACAGAGTAAGTGGGAGAGAGTAAGGAGAAGAATACACAGTTATGTTTATCCTAATTAGCAACTTTTGCTACATCTTGTCCACTTGTTATGGAGTGATTTTTTCTTAAACCTTTAAGGACTTAATACATTAGAAGAGTATTCTTTACTTGCTTCTCAAGACTTTACAAAAGAGTATTATTCACTGTCTCTCCAGGCTCCAAATGTATTCTTTCTTGAAGCCTCGCCAGGCTTCTACACATGTATTATTTATTCAAGCCTCACTAGGCTCTACACATGTATTACTTGTTCAAGTCTCGCCAGACTCTAGAGTATTCTAGCCTCTCCAGAAAACCGAGTATTATAGTCCCTCTAGGAAGTCAAGTATTATAGTCTCTCTAAGCAACCATTAGAGACCTCTCTTGTCTTCTCAACATCGTGGCAACTACTGTTGGGGAATCGAGTGTCTACCTGTCTCCGCAGACCACTTTCACAAAGTGAAACCCATTATTGGGTCGGTTACAACAACTTGAGTTTGTATCTGAATGATAGAAAGTCTTCTTAGGATCTAACTCTTAATGAGAAGATATACAATATGAATCCTTCATCAGTTCTAGTATAGTTTTTTTTTATGTAAACTTCAATTCCATTAGCTGAATAAACTGTCATTACAAAGCATAGAAATGTTACAAGTGGAAACTAAACTAGATAATTGAGATAAACTAGACCAAGCTTGGTCCCCTACGGATCTTGAAAGACCCACAAGATAATGTGCATCATCATTTGCAACTCTCCTTATGTGTATGATTGAAGCATCTTCAAAATGGGATAGAATTTCTCTGCAATCCAGAATGATGGGCTCAAGGTATGCTCTTTTCAATTTGCCATGAATACAATCAACAATAACTGAAGCATCCGAGACAACCAGTGGGTTTTGAACAGCCCTCTCCTTTTCTATTTCCAGGTACCATCGGACACCCAGAATTTCTGCCAAGGTGGGATCAGCAGCAGCTAAGCCGGACCTGCAAGCAGCAAAAACCAAGTCACCCTGAGAGTTCCTAATGGTCATACCCCAGCCAGCAGTACCATCATTAAAAACACCTGCATCAACAGAAATATGAGAGCCAAAATGGCTCTGCACAATGGGATCAAACACTGAAACTGCCTGTTGAACAGGCTGGGTTCGGACATTAGCTTCATTGTACTCTGCCACAAAATCATTAACGGCTTCAGCGATATGGGAAGGGTTTTGTCATTTTTGAAGATCAATTGTTTTCTAGCATACCAAACCTTCCACAGGGACACAACAAAAATTTGAGCACCCAGTTTCTCAGATCCTGAGAGCCAGTGAGATATCCAATCATGATAATGCATATTGTTTGGGATATGAGTACCAATCTGAGAAGCAAATAGAACCATTCTCATGACACTACATTGCATAACCATATGTTCCACGTTTTCCTCACCATCATTACACAAAGGGCACAAGGTATCTAACTGAATTCCTTTTTTGATTAGATTACACCTGGTGGGAAGGATATTCTTTGCAATTCTCCAAAGGTGATTCCTAACTTTGTTTGGCACGGGGGCTTTCCAAATTGCAGACCAAAGAGCATTAAGATTAGGAGATGAAGAGGAAGGGTCATTCCTACAATTTTCCTCACACAAGGCACGATACACCGATCTGACAAAAAATTCACCATTTTTCTCCCACTTCCATATAAATTGGTCCTCAGGTGATCTAAAGGATAAAGGAATATTTACAATCTGTTTTGCTTCAAAGTTAGAGAAACAAGAAAAAATTAAGTCTCTATTCCATTGTTTTGTTTCCTCAATAATCAAAGCATCCACAGTTTCATTCTCATCAAGGATAGACACTGGGCTTCTAACCATAGAGCAAGTCTCACCACTTAGCCAATTGTCCTTCCAAATCTGAACCTTTTTCCCATTGCCAATCAGCCACCTTCTTCCTTTTTGCACAATTTCTCTTGCACTAAGAATACTCCTCCAAGCATAACTTGGTTGGTGTCCCGTTTTTGAGTTTAGGAAATTGCCCCTAGGGTAGTATCTACTCTTGAAGATCTTCTCCAGCAAAGAACCCTCATTTGTGATCAGTCTCCAACATTGCTTGCCTAGGAGGGCTTTATTGAATTCACTAAATTCTCTAAACCCCATCCCACCTCTCTTCTTTGCTTTTGACAATCTAGACCAAGATAACCAATGGATTTTCCTCTCACGGTCCCCTGACCCCCACCAAAACCGAGACAGCATAGTCTCAATTGCAACAACCTTCTGGAAATTTATAGCAGCCCATGATGTATGTCGGAATAGCTTGGGCCACTGCTTTTATTAGAGTTTCTTTCCCAGCTCTTGAAAGACACTTCTCTTTCTATCCCTTCAATTTCTTCCAAATCCTATCAATCACAAAGGAGAAGATAGTCTTCTTGGATCTACCAAAAGGAACAGGCAGGCCCAAGTACACTACTAGAAAACAACGATTTAGCGTAGGCCAGAAGCCCACGCTAAAGCACTAGAAACAGACGCTACTTGTGATTTAGAGTCGGATAAGCGTCGGTGTCGCGCGGACGCTAAAAGTGCCGAAGCTAAATCGTAGCGTCCCAGAAAATCTTATTTTGTTTGGAGATCTCCTTGAACTTTGGTTTATTCCAGTATCCTTGAACATGGAATGAGGTATCCTGCCCACTCTCACTCTCTCAGTAACTATTTATTCCCCTCCCTCAGCAACTATGCGTGAGGTATCCTGCCCACTCTCTCACTGCCAACTCAGCAAAGTTGGTTACAAATGATTCCCTCCACTATTAGCTACTTAGCTTGTATTCCAGTTCTACCCCTTCTAGAATAAACCTTACCAATCCTATTAGCTTGCCTTGATTTATCCAAGTCCAGGTACTCATCAATACTCCCCCCTTCAAAATTCTCCAAATTCCCCTTCATCACTACCCAACACAACACTCATATGAGGTTCAGCAACACTCTCAGTTCTCCAACACACATCATGCTACTACCCAACAAGCAAATCAAACAAATCAAGCTATTAAAATAGAGAACAAGCTAATACCCAGCACATATAACTTCAGAATTTGCAAAAATTGAAGAAGATATAACACTAAGAACAAAGCAATACAATAGGGTTATTTAACACAAATTTTGCAAACACTGAACAACTATTAACAAGCAAATCAACCAATTAACAAGCAAATCATTCTATTGAAGCTAAAATCGATCCAAATCAAGCTTATACGAACTCAAAACCTAAATTATATTCAGCAAGTACCTCTCAACAGAAACAAGTAGCTTTCAGTACCTCTCAACAGGGACCTCAAGCCAGCACCAATCAACCAAGTACCTCCTTGAAATAGCAAAGAACAAAAATCAAATTAAGGTGCAGAAATTAGGGAAAACTAAAAATAGAGAAGAAATAGTGTTTAATTCTAGGGCAGAAATTAGGGAAAACTGAAAATAGATAAGAAATAGAGGAAAACTTGCCTGAAAGGGAGATGGAATGGTTGAGGGAAACGATCGCAAAGAAGAAATGGGTTTGTCTGCAGTGACGGTGACAGAGGAATTGTGAGCTTTTCTTGTTGCAAAGAAGAACTGTGTATGAAACATGAGTGAGTGTGAGAGTGAAATGAGTGAGAGTGTGAGAGTGAGGAAATGGCACTGAAAGGGAGATGGAATGAGAGAGTGTGAGAATGAAATGAGTGAGAGTGTGAGAGGGAAAATTAGGGAAAATGGCACTGAAAGTGAAAGTGGGGAAATGTTTGGGGGAAATGAAAAGTAATTTTGGGGTTATATTCCAAAAAGAGTTTTGAAGGTAGCGTGGGCCAAGCGGACGCTAATATTTCAAAAAAATATTTCGTCGACGTTTAGCGTCGGCGAGGCCGACTCTAATAATTATTTCACCAAACAAATAAAATTGGTAGCTTAGCGTGAGCCTAGCGGACGCTAAAGCGACGCTACTAGCGTCAGAGTCGTGGCCGACGCTACAAAGTGGACGCTAAATCGCTGTTTTCTAGTAGTGGTATCTATCTTGTGATTCCACAATCTTTACACCCATCCTGTTACAGATAATAATTCTATCTCTTGCAAGCACATTTTGACTAAAGGAACACTCAGATTTTTCCATCTTGACAGTTTGGCCAGAGGCCCTTTGATAAGTAGAAAGGATGTTAAGCACAATATCAGCCTCATTAGTGTTAGCATGAGTAAAAAGGAGGTTGTCATCCGCAAAAAGCAGATGAGAGATGGAAGGAGCATTTCGGGCCACCTTAAGCCCATGAATGTTTCCATTGGAAACCTCCTTATGAATCATACCAGACAGAACATTTGCACATAAAATAAACAGAAAGGGAGAGAGTGGATCACCTTGTCTTAAGCCCCTCTCCGGGGTGAAGCTGTTGCTAGGATGACCGTTAATGAGCACTTGGTAAGATACCATAGAAATGCACCTCAAAATAAGCTGAACCAAGTGGGGGGGAAACCCCATAGTTGAGAGAACACCATCAACAAAACTCCACTCAATACGATCATAAGCCTTTGACATGTCAAGCTTGAGAGCCATATTCCCCTTCTTCCCTTTTTTCTTCTTCTTTAACCAGTGAAAGCACTCCATAGCTATGAGAGCATTATCAGTAATTAGTCTTCCTTGAAGAATGCACTCTGTTCCTCATCAATGATCTCAGGCAGGATGAATTTGATACGGTTTGCAATTGCCTTCGTCACAATCTTCATCACAACATTGCACAAGCTGATAGGTCTGAATTGTTTTGGAAATGAGGGGTTCTTGCACTTAGGAATAGGTACAATGAAGGTTTTATCGATGTCCTTTGGGGATCTACCATGATTGAGGATGTTTAGTGCAAGGTCAGAAACTTCCCTGCCAACAATGTGCCAATATTCCTGATAAAACAGTGCAGGTAATCCATCAGAACCAGGACTTTTCAGGGGATGCATCTGAGATATAGCCTCATAGACATCAGCAGCAGTGAAAGCATTACCACACCAGTTTTTCATGTCATCTGTAAGCTTATTCTGAACTGCCTGGCAGGTCTCAGTGACGCAGTAGGACTAGAGGTAGTAAACAATTCTGAGAAGTAATCAATGAAAGCCCTTTCCACCATATCATCACCCCTCCACCACACCCTATTGTCATCTTTCACTTTCTTGATCTCATTAACTTTCTTTCTTTGGTTCTCTTTATGGTGAAAGAACTTTGTATTCTTGTCACCATCCTTCAACTACATCGCTCTACTTCTTTGCCTCCACATAGTTTCCTCCTTCCTCAACAATTCCTCATGCTCCTTTTCCAACTGTTTATACCTCAGAACCTTTTCTCTATTACCATCCCACATAGAACTATCCTTTAGAATCTTTACAATTCTATTAATATCTTTCCTGATCACACCCACCCTATAATCATCAAATTCAACATCAAGGGATTTGATGGCCTCAATCTTCTCAATGCAATAATGGTGTCCCCCCAACCACTGTCTCCGAATCACATTCTCACATCTAGCATCTTTTGACCAAGCTTCCTCAAACCTGAACAAACGGGATTTTCTCCTATTCTGATCTTCTCTAGGTGAATGAGAATGGCAGCATGATCAGAGCCATATCTAGGAAGATGTGTAACCTGCAGAGGAGAAAATCTGTTCTGAAACTCAACATTACAACAAACTCTATCCAATCTCCATTGGATATTTTCATCCCCTTGTCTGCCATTAGACCAAGTGAAGGGGTAGCCAATCAAGTTCAAGTTCAATAGGTTGCAAGAGGACATGCATTGCCTTCCCAAGAGCAGTTGAGAGTCAGTTCTATTATTTCCCCCAATCTTCTCTCTGTTATCAACAATATCATTCAAATCTCCAAAACAATTCCATTTACCCACACACTGAGTAGACAAGTTCCTAATGAGTTGCCAAGTTTTCCACTTGTTGTTCTCAGTGGAGAAACCATAAACACCCGAAAGATGCCACAAATCACCACTTTCGTCATCCATACAAGTTCCATGGATGTGGTTCAAAGAGAAAGTTTTGATGTCAATGCTAATTTGATCGGACCAAAATAGAGCAAGACCTCCAGCACGTTCCCTACCTTGACCAACACAATCAACAGCCAGCCCACAACTAAAACCACACTTTATTCGCAAACTTTCAACTTCATTTTGCTTCAATTTCGTCTCCATCAAGAAGATCACCATGGGATTTTCAATACGAATGAGCCTCAACAAGGCTCTAACTGCAGAGGGACTCCCCAACCCCCTACAGTTCCAACTGATGATTTTCATTGGATAGGGTGGTGCTGATCTAGTAGCACCTCCCTCTGGTCTTGTTCACAATTATCAAGCATAACAACATCCTGTCTCTTCTTCTTATCTCCACCCCTAATATCATTAATATCCCCTTCTGAGATAAGAACATCAACAAGTTGTCTTTTCCCCAACCCCTTGTCCACAGTGGTTCCTTTGGATATTCTTTGTTTTCTCCCACTTTTCTTCCTAGTCTAGGTTTTAGCCTTAGCAGGGGTTGCCTTTTTGGAGCTGGATCTAATTTCAATAGGGCTACATAGAGCAACAGTCCCTAATGATTCAGCAACTCTCTCAATCTCATTAGAGTTATCCACAACCACAGTATCAGTAGAAGCTACGGTAACCTCATTAATGGTAGGGGCTATTATACCTTCTGTTTGCTTGAGAGGTTTCTCTACAATTTCCTCAGTTCCTTTTCTAGTACTATCAGAATTACGTTTACTAGAACTAGAAGAACCAAACAAATTCCTACTACAATTACTTGAGCTGTGTTCAGGCTTCTGGTCATAGTTGGTCCTTGGTAAAGGAGAGGCACGCAGCCAAGGTCCAAAAGACAGCTCTGTTTCCTCAATATCCTCATAGCTTCCATCCTTTTTCCCTTCCAAAGTTTCACAATCCTTCACTTGGTGACCAATCCGACCACAAGAGAAGCAAAAGGTAAGGAGGCGTTCGTACTTGAAATAAACTCTGAGGTTTCGGTCTTGGAATCAAATAACCGTGGCACACATAAGAGGCTTCTTTAAATCCAGTGAGACTTTGAATTTGATAAATCTCCCAAGCTTGTGACTTTCTTTCTGATCCACTTCTTCAAAGATTCCAATAATTCCTCCAAGCATCTTTGCCAGTCATTCAGATCGCAGCTTTAGGGGAATATCATACGCCCTAACCCAGAAGGAAACCCGAGACATGTTAATATCTGAAGGTTGCTCTTCACCGGAAATGCGCTCAAGGATAAGGATGTTGCGGTCAAAGCTCCAAGGGCCATTTCTGAGCACAGACTCCACATCTCTCTTATGAGTAAACCTGAAAACGAATAGATTCTTGCTCAAATCTTGGATCTCAACATGGTTCTTCAAACGCCAGGCTTGAACGATTGTATTCTTGAAAGCTCGGACATTGTAAGGCCCATCAGTCCAAACCTTACCAACTAGCGAGCGTTCAAAAATGTCATCAGCACTCACTTTGTAACGCCCCAAAAATAATTAACTGATTAATTAAATTATTAAAAATAAATTGGAGGTGAAATAGAAATTAATTAAGAGAATAATAAATAATATGACGAGGGAGGGGTTGATTTGGAAAATGAGAGGGTGTAACTGTGAGCCCAGCGCATGAGGGCCACAGCTTAAACCCTAGGGTAACTGTGACTCTCCTCATTCTTCACAATTGTGCGAAATTGAGAGAGTGAGAAGAGAGAGAGAGTAGTCTTGCTGGGAGAGGAGAGAAGAGAGAAGAAGGAGAGGCGCGATTTCTTTCAAGGAGGAAGCCGTGTTCCGTTCGTGTGTTCGTGAGTTCGAGTTCGTGTCTCGTTCTTCATAATTTGGAGCTTACGTCAATAGAGGTAAGGGTGGGTTTTAACACTAATAATGGGTTATGATGAGGGTATATGGGTAGTTAGGGTTTAGTTGGATTATTTGCGATGTTGGATTGAAATTGATGATGGTGCGATGTTGCTATTGTTGTTATTTCGCATGATATGTTGTTATTGAGTCTTCAATGGTGTTTGTCTTTATGTGATGATTGATTTTGATGATATATGATGTTGATGATGATTCTTGATAATGGCGTGATGTTGTGGTTGCTTTCGCAATGATGTTGATGTTAATTCCTTATTATTGTGTGTGGTTGCGCTCTTATTAGTTGTTGTTGCGAGTCGCTGTCATTGATGGCGCTTGTGGTTATTTGCGTGGGTGTGCGCGCGTGACGATTATCGTTGTTGCCGTGTTAAGTTGCCGTTTCGTGTTGCCACGGCGTAGGGCCCCTAGCCTTGGCCGTGTGTGTGCGGGTGTGGCTGCCTTGGGTGGCGCCACAGGCGTGCGTGCGTGTGGGTTGTGTTTGTCGATCATATCGTGATGTTGATTTGTTAAAAACCTGGTTTCTAGTGGTTGGTGTGCAAAGAGGGAATTGATGTGCTGAAATTTCGTTTTGAAACCGTTTTGATAGGTGTCCAGTATTTATGTGATTGTGACTTCATTATTGGCCCGAATTGCGTGGGGTTTGTTTCATTGGAAATTAGACACGATTTACTTCACTTTAGGCACTGGTTTCGCTAAATTTGAGTCAGTATAACTGGAGAAAACATTTTTACAAAATTTATAAAAGAATCTGAAAAACTGCATGAACCCGTATGGGTATAGGTTCAATGTTTTGTTCATAACTCTTTCCACCGAACTTGTTTTCGAATTATTTTTATCTCATTGTAAACTAGACTCACGGGGCTTCAATTTAGACACGGATTTCGTTTCATTTGGTTGAAAATTCAAAAAGAAAACTGGGTTACAATTTAGTTAATGTGTTGTCGAACTTCAGTACTTCGAGAGGTATTTTGCAAAACTGTACTATTTGGGTACCTAAAAAAAAATAAATAAAAAAATTATTTCTAGAAACTAGACATCTTAAGCTTTCCAGAGGATATTTGTTTGCAAAATTCGACATTGTTTGATATGCTAAATTAATTGTCGGAGTTCGTGTACGCTTCTTTGAAAAATACCGCTCCTTAGTCGCTTTCGTAAAATGATCGAACGAATAGGGCGTTGTCTTTGGTTATTGTCGCTGCCCTTGTGTCATGTGTGCGGGCGCGCCTAGTGCGTGGGTTCAGGCATTGTCTAGTGGTGTTGTGCACCAATTTGTGGTGTTGCGTGTGTCTGCATGTGTCTTTGGTGTTGTCTAGTGGTGCTTTGGCGCCACCCCTCGTGTTGTGTGTGTGTTTTGGTTGTGCGCGTATTTGCTTGGCGTGGTGTGTACAGTGATATGTGGCAGCCGTGATGTCAGAACATGTGAGAGTTACGAGGTAGCCGTGATGCTACAACACGTGGTATTTCGTGTGATAATAATTTTGGTGGTATGGTATTTATTAATTAAATGCTCGTGAGTATGTGTATCTATGCATGAATCATGAGTCGCATTGTCATATGCATCTTCGAGGTAGCCGTGATGCTACAACACGTGATTATTTTGGTGGTATGCCCGTCGTGGCCTTTTACGAGATCGGCACTGCATGCATATGCCCGGAGGGGTTGCATTCATTCATGAGTCTATTTATAACGAGTGTTGGTATCTATTTACTAATGGAGTTTGTACTGTGCCATGATATGATGTGTTGAGTTTTATGTGTGCTTCTTTGTGAGTTACCTACTACTTATTTCTTCGTTGTCATTGCTTATTATTTCATTAATGCTCACCCCTTCGCTTGGAATGTTGCTCTTATGTGGCAACGCTCGCAGTAACCATGAGTGAAGGTCTCCGGCTTTCCTATCTCCTGTCGGGTCGTGTCTTCGCTCTGATATGTAACACCGGGGGGCGTAAACGCTATTTATTTAGATTTCAATATTTATTTGAGACTTCGAGTTGTGGTTTTAAGACCCTTTAATGTGAAGACGTGTTTTGATGATTATTTTTCCGCTGCTATGAGATTTCGAAATTATCTGACGTTATTATTTGAGATCGTTTTTGAGAGTAAAGTGTAACGCCTTTTTCAATATGGCGAAGTTAAATTGCGAAGAACTCTGATTTTATTTAAATAAATGAGGTTTAGAAAAGGGTGTTACATCACTTCACTAGGATCGACTGTAAAGCCCACTTCTTCATCTTTTGAAAGGATAACATCCTTCCATGGCTCCATCGAGAGAGACATAGGAACCAACAGAGTGGTGGGAGAGCTAGCAAGCTAGAGCAGAAGCGTCGAGAGGGACGAGAGAGGCCAGGAAGTACTGGGGAAAACGGGGAAAAACCCGGGGCAGACCACCACTAAACCCTAGCACAACGTTATTAAATCCATCTCCTACCACTTGGTTAGAGTAGGAACCGGTGTTGTGGTTGGGTGGGGTCACTTGTTGGATCAGGTATGCTTATGACCCGTGAAAACCCGAACAACTCTACCAATTTTTTGATTAAATAGGTCAACCGTGACTCAGTTAGATCGAACCGGAGAAACACTAAACCACACTGCGCTGGTTGTTTTTCATTCTGGCCAAAAGTAAAGTCATGAGAATCGAATCCACAAAACTGTGTGTTCGTTGCTGTATGATATACCACTTCACCACTTACAAATGTTGAGTTTAACCAACAAAATAAAGTTGGGTAAACAATCATTTTGGTCTCTAAATGTGTGAAGCGTTGTTATTATAGTCCTCCAGTGTCTCTTTAGTGAGTCATTTTGGTCCTTAAATGTGTTTTTTTTGTGATTTTTGTCCTCAAATGTTTTTTTGGTCAATTTAGTCCCTAAAATTTCTAAAAATATACGTATTTGCAATTTTGATATATTGAGGGACGATAATAACAGCACCTCACTCATTCAAAGATCAAAATGATTATTTACCCAATAAAGTTATATACTATTTCTTATTTGCAGTACGATTTATCACCACACTACTCATGATTTTTGAGTTATAAACTACAAAGAAAACCATATATACTATTATTTATTCTTTATTTGGTAAAAAAATTAATATTGTCTTTTATGCCGATTGACAATTTTTTTTACTCAATGCATAAAAATAAGTAACCATATAAAAATATCTATGTAGTATTTTTTATATATTTTTTTGAAGTATCATTTTTATTTATCATACTCTTTTAATAGAGACCGGTCATGCGGTTCAATAAATGACCATTCGGTTTGACAATAGATCCAGTGACCCAGTGTCATGACTGAGTTGATGCTCGGTTTGGTTTTTCTAATTTCTAACATTGATACCCCAATAAGTCAATATTGTTTTTTTTTTTGACCGAAAGGTCAATAGTGTGTTTCATTTGGGCTTTTGCCCTGTTATTCACCCAAAAAAAAAAGTTGATTTTTATAATAAAATCGACAACCGAAACTCTAATCAATTATTTTTTATTAGAAAAAGATTGATGAGGTTTTGAGAATAATAAATGAGGAAAAGACAAAATCTAGAAGATTTGTTGGTAATATTTACATATATAAGTTTTAATTTCAATTTGAAGGTACTAAAAAAGCAATTTACATAACTCAATTTGTACAAGCATATATGCATTGATAGAGAGATTTTTGTTGATATTCTTTTATTTTAGTTCAAAAGCAGAGTCCTTTCAATAGAAAGAAAACTGTGCATTGACCTTAAATTATAGGTCTCTATAAATATTGTTATTTTTGGTTTTGTTCCCTCAAAATCGTTTACCTAGTTTTAGTTCTCTAATTTTTTTCCTATTTATTTTAGTTTATTATGATTTTTAATAGAGTTTCATGACTTTTAATAGCGCTTTCTTGGATTTTTCATAGAACTTCTAAGTGTTATTAGAGAACCATGAAGCGCTAGTAAAAGTCATAAAGAACAAAAACTGATGAAAAAAACCAGAAGACCAAAAATAGATGAAAAAGTTTAAAGAGACCAAAATCAAAATACCCACTAATTATAGGAACCAAAAATATTTTTAACCCTAAATTAAAATATCTCCATACATAAGCTACAAAATTTATCCACATACTTTATGACTGTGGACTACCATCTTAATTCTTACTGATATTCATATTCTACTGGATCATCTCTGTGTCATTCAACTATTTCCTAACATTTTTTAATAGGTTATTTTCTTTGTACCCCCATCCCTTCCCCATATACCCCCACCGATTAGTGTATTCTCAAAATGCCCTTCAAAAAATCTGTTTTTTTTTTACAAGTTTACATGAATCGAATATAGCTCTTTTGGGACATATATATGATGTGCATTTTTAACGCATCGTATATATGTTCATTGTGGGTATATACGATTGATGCGTTTTAAGTCAATCGTATATACGCACAATGAACATATATACGATGCGTTAAAAATTCACATCGTATATATGTCCCAAAAAAGATATATACGATGGGCTTTGTAGTTGTTAACGGTTGTGATTTCATCAACGATTTAATTGGAACCCTCGTGAATTGATTAACATCAACGGTGTAGATATGTTGGATAAATTAAACGCGTGTAATTACAAAACACGATATAGTAATAGATACACGTGTTATACGAAAAATGTGTGAATCTATCTATAAGTCGTCAATAGAATCATCTGCTAAATCGACACATCTAGGCGCATCACCTGGAGTGGGACGATGCACTAAAGGACACATAGACTGCCACAGGGTAAAACGACTGGCATACGGATCCAACCATGACGCTGACTCTGATGAGTAGTGCTGGTACCACTGCGGGGCAATAGGAGGCAACAAACAGGTGGGAGAGATCGAAAGATCCAACCAGATAAGTAAAACTCATATTCAAAGAAAACTGAACTAGTGCAACATTATACTTGGTTGCAACCATGTACCCCATCTTTGGCAAATCAAACCCCTTCGATGACGGCTGACGTTCGTATGATTCAATAGTTAAAGCTTTGTGAAGCTCTAACAGTCTCTTGTCCCCAAACATGGTTGAATACACTGTTTCCCTTTCCTTCGTTTCCTGAATTAAATCTTTCCTAATCACAGGCCAAGAATCCTCACCCATATCAAGTCCAACCGCGACTGCTCTAAAACCACAATTACCGTCACCTTCCACATCAACTATTTTTTGAACATAACTGTGCACGTGTGGTGGAAGAAACAGTAAATGGATTTTAGTCTCAGCTGTCTGTGATAAAACTCTCGAAGCACCCTGAGATAGTTTGGAAGACCGCTGTGTAGTATTTTTGGAAGACTGCTATGTTGATTTTAAATTAGAAGCCCCAGATTCTTCAGTCATTTTTACCTTCTCATCCACATGCTCCCACCCGGAAGGATCACGCTTAGCATCAAATAATTTCTGTTTTTTCTTATTTGGTGCACCTTTTGTTCTGACTTTTGATTTAGGTGGAACCATTGAAGAAGTAGAAGGGAATGCTATCTCATTAAGCTGCCTCTTGATAAGAAATTTCTCCTCCTCACTCACTTTATCAAATCTGGCCCGGATAGCATCGAACTGGTAAGAAATATCACAGCCAGATGATTTATCCTGAGTGGATTTATCCCTCTTTCCTACTTTGTCTGATCTCACTTTCATAACAACTACACCGATACTTCTACCAACAGCTTTGGCCCACTCCTCCACAGTCTCGCGTGTAGAAAATATCTACAAAATATATAATTTATTAAGTACTTAAGTAATTTAATACTATTTACCAAACCTGATTAACAAAAATTCTGGCAAGAAATATACTGTATTTGTGGTAAACGCCGCTGTAGTATCGATATCAACAGGAGCCAACTGAGAGTCGGCATGTGCAGTAGGCGGGTCAATATCTGTTCCAACAAAACAGATATCAACTCAGGAAAAAACAAAAAAAACTAACCCAATCGTATATACCTCGTCAACCATGTATATACGATGGGTAATTTTTTAACATCGTATATACATGGCCCAGATGTATATACGATAAGATCTTCAAAGTCCAATCGTATATAACCTATATACGAGGGGTAGTCAACGAAACATTTAATAATGCAATCGTATATATGTCTTGAAGGACATATATACGATGCACACTTTTTCAGGTCAACGTTCATTATTTAATGTAATCGTATATACCTTCCATTGAGGTATATACGATGGCAGATAAAGTGGGTCTCAGTCAGAGAGAAATCAATGCAAGTCAAAAAGTGAAATAATGGCAGGGGTAATTTCGGTATAACGTAAAATGGTGGGGCTGGGAGGGGATGGGGTGGGGGTATAAATATTGTTATTTTTGGTTTTGTTCCCTCAAAATCTTTTACCTAGTTTTAGTTCTCTAATTTTTTTCCTATTTATTTTAGTTTATTATGATTTTTAATAGAATTTCATGACTTTTAATAGCGCTTTCTTGGATATTTCATAGAACTTCTAAGTGTTATTAGAGAACCATGAAGCGCTAGTAAAAGTCATAAAGAACAAAAACTGATGAAAAAAACCCGAAGACCAAAAATAGATGAAAAAGTTTAAAGGGACCAAAATCAAAATACCCACTAATTATAGGAACCAAAAATATTTTTAACCCTAAATTAAAATATATCCAATCATAAACTACAAAATTTATCCACATACTTTATGACCGTGGACTACCATCTTAATTCTTACTGATATTCATATTCTACTGGATCATCTCCGTGTCATTCAACTATTTCCTAACATTTTTGAATATGAAGGAAACTGAATGATGTAGGAGTGAGTGGGAAGAATAATAACCATCCAAAATGTGGATAGAAAAAGTGGATGCAATGCAAAGTTCCAATTCTAGAATGGTTTAGATTTTTGACCATCTTGACCCGCATGTTACCATTTATGATGTCATAGTATTAATTAGGTTAAATTACACTTTTGATTTTTTATCTTCGCTCTAAGTTTCACTTTAGTTCTTTATCTTTTTTTTGGTCTGTTTTGGTCCTTCATCTTTCATTTTTGTTTCATTTTGGTCTCTGTCGTTAGTTTTTCTTAACGGACGCCACGCTGGCAGTTAACTGCTGACGTGACATCTTACGTGTCATTGTTGACTTGGAATTTTTATATGATGTGGTTTAGAAGGGACCAAATTAAACTTTACAAAAACACGAGGGACTAAATTGACAAAAACACACAAATATGAAAAATCACTCCCAATCTTCACCTTTATCTTCTCTGGCGAGCCACGACCACCCTCTCCTCCTCAAATCACCTCCGCCGCCACACCACCACCACAACACCAAAATAGAATCCTAAATCCCAAATTTATAACCCTAAATCCCAATCTTAAATTTCCTCTTTACAATTCCGATCTTAAATCTCAATCCCAAAATAGAATCCTAAAGCTACAATTATAAGGTGTTGTTCGATTGTTAAAACTTCAATGAATGGATCCGTAAAAAAGAAAAAACCATTGAATGAAATCAGTAAAATAAAGGTTCCGAACACCAATCACCAATCACGAGCGCTCCATGTTCCTTTGCCTCACTGCATGAAACGTACGATGTAGTATTATCAGACAAAGAATTTGAGATACCCACAGTTATCGTCGACCCTCCAGGAGGAACATTGCTAGCCAATACTAAGATTGGGATTTAAGAGGGAATTTAGGGATTGGGATTTAAGATTAGGATTTAGGGATTTAAAATTCGGATTTAGAATTCTATTATTATGTTGTGGTGGTGGTGTGGCGGTGGAGGAGAGGGTGGCGTTGGACTGAAGAAGATGAAGATTGGGGTGATTTTTCATATTTGTGTGTTTTTGTCAATTTGGTCCCTCATGTTTTTGTAAAGTTTCATTTTGGTCTCTTCTATACCACATCATATAAAAATTCTAGGTTAGCAGTGACATGTAAGACGCCACGTCAACCGTTAATTACCAGCGTGACGTCTGTTAAGAAAAACTAACAGTAGGGACCAAAATGAAACGAAAATGAAAGATGAGGGACCAAAACGAACTAAAAAAGATAAAGATCCAAAGTGAAACCTAGAGCAAATATAATGGACAAAAAGTGTAATTTAGCCTATTAAGTATGAATAGGAAAGAGTGAATATCCACTTTCGCAAATTTTAATTGTATAGAATCCAGTATTGAGCATGCAACAGTGTTAAATCTTTTGAGAAAGAGACTTGTCGTCCATTGTGGTTTTATCTGGCTGAGAGATTAGTCTCTACAGTTGGGTACAGATGATATCTGGTTTATACCAATAAAAAAATTCCTCCGTCTCATTTTATTTGTTTTTTAGCAAAACTAATTTGTTCCAAATTCATTTTTGTTTTACATTTTTAATTAATTATTTAATATTTTTTTGCACTCATGTCCTTCTTTATTATTAATTTTTTTTATATTTAATAACTGATTCACATTTATCTATGTAGAGATATAAATGGTTAAATATTAGTAAAATATACAATTTTTTTTTATAAAACTTAGACTACTATTGTCAAAAAAAAACTTAGACTACTAGTCATTTTTCTTAAGGAGTGTGTCAAAACTTTAAAATGCCAAAGAAAAGGGACGAAGTGAATAATAAATACGGGGTATTCAAATATGCGGATATTGTCAATCAAGATTGTGTTGTTTTAATCATTCATTAGAATAATCTAACACTGTTGGCCCAATGACCTAAGCTACCCTGGGAAACAAGGGGTTGACTCAGTGCATGTATTTAGCATGTATGATTTTTTTTCCTATTGGATACCATCTCTACATTGTTAAGACTTATGTTTCTTATACTAATTCGAATATAAGTGTCTTGTAAATAGTTGATATTTTAACTCTCATATCCTTGTATATTTTAATAATTAATTAATGCTATCTAAGTGGGAGAATTGTTGGATTTTATTTATAATTATGGATTAGCTTTAATCGTTTAACTAAAATATATATATATTAGTAAATAATTATTATATCACTTTGGTAAAAAAATATTATTATATCACCTATGTGTGTGTCTATATATATATGAAGGGTCTGTCACTACAACAGAATTAGTATATAGGCAGCGCTTTTTTTCATCCATGGGCAGCGCTTTTGAGCGCTTTGAACGTGTACCTTGGGTATTCCACTCAACACAATGGCGCGCTTCCTAAAAAGCGCCACCAATTGCCCAAACACGTCCTCAAATAGGCAGCGCTTCCTAAAAAGCGCTGCCCATTGCCCAAACACATCCTCAAATAGGCAGCGCTTCCTAAAAAGCGCTGCCCATTGCCCAAACTTGTCCCCCTATAGGCAGCACTTCCTTAAAAGCGTTGCCCATTGTTTAATTTTTTTTTTTTAATTTTTTTTTCAGTTTTTGTGTATTTTCCATTTTGTATTTGCAACAAAAAAATTAAATCATACATCCAAAATATTTTTTGATAGTGATATCTATGAATTTGTTGTATTTAAACCTGAATTAAATCATACATCATAAAAAAATTAAATCATACATCCAAAATACATCCAAAAAATTAAATCATACATCCAAATGTATAAGTAGTCATTTACTTGAAGCTGATACAAGGGTAATGAATTCGTTACAATCACTTGATACACACTCATATATATTATATAATAAGTTATAATCTCTTGGTACAAGAATACTAAGCTAGTTTACTTGATACAATTGAACTACAACTCAATATGTACATTATCCATGTTAGTCACTCACCGCATCCGTCACCAAATAAGACCAATTTAGCGAATCGACCTAAAACTACTTTGCCTTAAAACAATGGATGTCAATGGTACGTTCACCTGTAAATTAAGCAATGAGAGTTTATCAATGAACTTTTCCTATTATCACCACCATCAATTCAAGACCATAGAATAGAAGTGTTTTTATTTGACATATTTATGTACCTTAGCACATTCTATAAGAGGAACTCTGCATACAACTGAATGCAAAGACTCTTTAGTGATAGTAATTGACGATACATGTTGTCTTTCCATCAGAGCTAAGATCAATCAATGACATCAGCCTCATTTTCGCAATGCATTCTTCATGCACAAGGCCTAAAAGCATCATTCATCAAACATTTCGGTAAGAACATGATAGGAACTGAATATATTAATATGAAAAACAAGAAAATATTGGAGCTCTGCTCCTTACAAACAGAGGTTTATCCCTCTTGTGGACGATGCACATGTTAATTAAGATTGTGTGGACGGTGCACATGTCAAATAAGTTTGTGTGAACGGTGCACATGTGAGGAATCTCAGCATTTAAGGCATATTATCATAATTCACCATATGTATTCAGTCCACATTGCCTAAACAAGCTTGGAATTTCAACATCAAACCAGTGGAGTTGCGGAGAAAATTTTACTACAGAGTTGCATACTGTATATTTTACACGTCATGAAGCTGAAGTAATTTCACAGAAGATCATTGGGGAAGAAAAACAAGACAAACCAATTTCAATATAACTCTTATTTCTCATTTCTCAATATCACTCTTATGTCTCATTTATAATTTATAATTAAGCCTAAAATGATAGACTGTCTCAAAGATAAAGCAATAAAACAAATTCATCCGCCAAAATTGTTCTATCATGGAGGAAGTCCAAAACCCAAACACAAAAATTTTATTCAGTTCACCAAGGAACTCAACTAAATTATTGCCTATTACTCTTTTCTCCTACATCAACCATCTAATGAAGCATGCATACAATAAACAAGAAGTACCTTTTGGAAGAAACAAATGACAATCCCTCAATTCCAAATAGATAACATTGAAAACAAGGACACACTCATTCTTCAAACAAACACATAACTAACCACAAAATATATATCTACCTTTTACTGTAGAAACAAAAAAGGCCCTTTCTGTTGGATGAAGTAGTAATATGAATGCTTTGTTAATCTCTCATGAGATTTATTCATTGCATTCAAAATGTAAACAGTAATCTTGCACAACTCAAGTCAAAACTAAGGCTCCAAAATATTGATCACAACACCCAAAAGAGTGAACACAAGCTCTTCAGTCATTGTCCACAAGAAAACAAAAATCCTCAAATTCATTTCTATTCATTGCCCAAAGGGAAAAAGCAAAGTAAAGGCACACAACCGCATAAACAGCCGCATAACCAATGTTTCTGTGCAAACTATTTTTCTCAAGTTATGATTAGCATAAATTGTATGAATCAGCCTATGAATGAACAAGGCAACAAGCTTTACTTCAAGATTTCAAAAATTGCATCAAAACATGCTAATTTTGTACTAAAAAATCATCAAGAAAAATAATGCTTTTTTCACTTAAAGTTGAAAACTTTGCCTTTCTAATTTCATTACTTGTTGTTTTTCCTGCACTAGTCATTAACAAAATCTTCACTTCAAATGATTAATGGTACTACATCATCATAAGTATAATTATCAATGACACTTCCTTCCTGTTGAATATTCTCAGAAAATCAATCAAGTAAGGACCTCTAAACATTCTCTTGTCACTAGATAACAAGTTAAGAATCCCAGAGCAGGGACAATATTATGAACTAGAAATCAAAAATCATCGTAAGTAATTTTGAACAAACCAAGCATACAACTAATTCAAGCCCAATCTTTATGTCGAGAATGGCGTTGGGCATCCTTGAAGTAGCTAAAAATAGAGCATATTCATTGCTTTACCTTAACACGTGGTTGTCCAGAAGAAGCTTCGCAAATGCAGTACCAATTACAACATGACCAAATTTCATTTTTTGCAACAACGACCTTTTCTCATTTCCTTGCAACTTCACACCTTTTTTCTCATGCCCTATAACAAAAAAATTGGTTCATATTCCTTGTATGTTTCCTTTTTCTTTTAACTAAGATTTTCTTTTAACTCAAGATTCCAGTAGCAAGACAAAATGCAGGAAAAAAACCGGACTTCCAAAACAAGACAAATAAAGAAGGAACCACACAAATTTCTTGTTGGAGAGAGAGAGAGAGAGAGACGAACCAGAGAGAGCCTGGGGGAAATAGCTGGAAACTTGCTGCCTCTTGCTTGGGGAAATCGTTGAACCCTAAAATCCTGTTTGGGAACTCAGACTTCCAAAATCAAGGAGAGAGACGCAAGGGAACTGGGAACTCGCTGAGAACCTTGCTTGGTGTGAACTAGAGGACGAAACCAAAGAGAGAATCGCGAGGGTTTTGCGTTTCTGTGGGTTTTGCGTTTCTGAGGGTTTTGAGTTTCTCTCTGCGTTTCAAAACGTTTTGCGTTTCAGTGTTGTAAGGTAGAAGAGAGAAACGTTTCAGTGTCTTGCGTAAGGGAACTGGGAACTCGTTTTCCAATACGCAGCGTTTGCTAAAAAACGCTGGGCATGTGCCTATTTTGTTTTCAAATACGCAGCGTTTACTAAAAAAACGCTGAATATTAAGCTATTTCGTTTTCAAATATGCAGCGTTTGCTAAAAAGCGTTGGGTATTTGGCTATCTCGTGTTCAAAATACGCAGCGTTTGATAAAAAACGCTGGGTATGGGGTTAGCGTGTTTGGGTATAGGTGGCGTTTTAAGGCAAAACGCTGCTCATGGTGGCGCTCTTTTTTAGCCATTCTGGCGTAGTGTGTGATGGGTTGAGCCGTTCTTTTATTTAGCTTGTTGATAGGTTCCTACGTACCCTCCTCATTTAATGATTAAAATGTCGACTTCTCATTCAGTCAGTATAACCTAATCCTTACGGTAATAATTATCAGACAAGTGGACAATATTCTCTCACACCCTTACTCTTTCATTCACGTTGAATTCAATGGATCCTATGAACATAACGGGTGCACATATCTCAAACTTCTCGGTAGTGTATAATTTTTATAACAATTGTTTATGATTATATGTTGTATATTGTATTTCAAATTAATCTATCATAAGTGTGCTTGGATTAGTATAGACAATTGTTTTTTTGGATCCATAGAGATTCATTGGAGGCTTATGCCAAGCTTTGGTTTGTCGGGTGCTGAAAGATAAGACAAAACCAAATCAGGAAACCCGGGTATTGTATGAAAAATATTTTCTCTTTAGCACAGAATGTGAGACTAAAGGACAGGGCTTTTAATGCCACAAAAATTGGTTGGTCGGGGTTATGTTCTTCAAGCTATGAATTAGCTACATTTATATATTAAGTGTAGTTGATAGTATAAACCTATATAGATTAGCTTGATATCCTATCGACTTTTCATTTTTTCAGTGTGTCACAACTGTTACTTTAGAGCCAACCTAGTTGAGATGAGAGTCACTATAGTGATATTTTTGCATGTCAATTTTAACTTTCTTTGAACTAGATTAATTCTTATAGGAGTGTTTCTTTTTCTTTTTGGTTGTAATGTTGCTTTACTCATGGGTTTTGATCTTGTCCCCTTATGTCTTTTGTATATTTTCCACTTTTTAATAACAAATTGTAGGGGGATACTCTTTTCTTCTTAATGATTTTTCCCTAAGAAGAGTTTTCCATCAGAAGGCTTTAACGAGACTCCATAATTCCTTATTTTGTTTAAAAAAAAAGTGTCACAATTGTTTGACATCGTAGTTTTAGACAGTTAATAAAACTAAGATGTTACGTAAGAAAATTCATCCTCTTAATTATAGAGATACAATTTCTCTTCTATTTCTTAATCTCCAAAGATAGATCATGTACGTACAAAGCATTGGGGGCAAATGCCCCCCTCCCCCTCCCCCAAAAGTTGAGATGTCCTTCCTAAATTATATATATATTAATTGTGAATTATATGTATGTGTATAAATCTATAAAATGAAAGTTTGGAAAGAACATCGTGCACTTATTGACATCTCCAAAATCAAGAGGTCCTAAATATGTCTTTTCTTCTCTCGCTTTTTTAAATTTATGAAATAATATTTCATTATTTTAATTTACAAATATTTCACACACGTTTTAAAATGTTCTACTCATTTTTTTCTAATATCAAAAAATTATATATAAATATTACCCCCAATTGATATTATATGTTTCTAATACACCACCTCCTTTTATAAGCAACTCCAATTGATATCATGACACTCGATCTCTGCTTCAAAAGAGGTGGCAATATCCACAAAATTCGAGAAACAACCCATAATCACTACGCCAGAATGGCTAAAAAACGGCGCCATATACCCAGCGTTTTTTAATAAACGCTGCGTATAGAGAGGACGAGATTGCACATACCCAGCGTTTTTTAATAAACGCTGCGTATATAGAGGACGATATAGGCACATACCCAAATTTTTGTGGAAACGCTGCGTATAGAGAGGACGAGTATGCCATATAATCGGCGTTTTTAATGGAAACATCGCGTATAGAGAGGACTAGTATGCCACATAATCGCGTTTTTACCAAAACGCCGCCCATCACGCTGCGTGAATACTCGCGCTTTTACCAAAACGCCGCCCATCACACAACGCGTTTACATATATTCGCTTTTTAGAAACGCTGAGTATTACTTTAATTTTTTTTTGCTCGCTTTTCTCTCTTATTTTCATTTCCCTTCGCGCTTCTCTCTCTCTCTCTCTCTCTCTGCGTATGTTGTTCTCCCTCTCTCTCAAAGAAAACCCACACCCACACACAACGAGCTCTCCTCCTCACTCTCAGTGAATCCTCAACCTGAAATTAAAAACCCCAAACCCGAAAAACCCCAAAACCCACACAAACCCCAAACCCTTGGTCTTCTCATCCTCACTCTTCTCATCCGTTGGTCCTTTCCCCTGAAAGAACCGTGAATCCTCTCAATCCTCACTCTCGTGAATCCTCTCCAAAGACCCTTGGTCTTCTCATTGCTTGTCTTTATCTTCTCTCAAAGGTTAGTTCTCTATTTTGTTTTTGGTTTTTAGGTTTTTGATAGGTTGGAGAGGAAATATGTTGAATGTGTAAAAAAATATTTGATAGGAGAGGAATATGTTGAATGTAGTTGTATGTGTTTGATATGTTTAAAATTAGTTGAATGTGTTAAAAAATATTATGCAAATTGTTTGTTAGGTTTTGGGTGTTTTTTTTTTGGAGCTTCGCGATCGGTTCGAGTTTGTCCTGGTTCGAGAGTTCGTTGTAGTTCGAGTTCACAGCTGGTTGGATATTTGTCAGTGTTGCTTCCACTTGTTCAGGTACTTTTTTTGTTTTTTGTTTATTTTATATTAAGAATTAATGACTATATAGAAGACATCAAAGTCTTTGATTTGTTTAGTTGAAACTACTAGCTAGTTGATCGAATGTCTTAGCTTCGATAAAATTGTAAATTCTCTTATCCGAATTTATTATAGATATTGGGACATTATGGATAGAAAGTGGATGTCTGCCAATCGTCCGCATCCAAGGAATATAGAGATGGAGTGGATTATTTTGTGAATCGCACTGCTCAACGCTTAGGGAGATCTAGTAATATGATATGTCCTCGCTTACGTTGTTGCTATGTAAAATCGCTTAATGCGCATTTAGTTGACAGGACATTTAAAGGGTAATGGAATTGATCAAACTTACACTTGTTGGACAATGCATGGTGAGGAAAGAGTTGAATCTTCGAATATGGGTAATAGTATCGAGAGATGTGCACCGCTGACACCGAAATACCTACGTTTGTTGGGGACGAATTTGAAGAGATGGCAAAGGCTTTTGAAGACGATCTTAATGACCGCCTCAAATGTTTGAGAAGTTGATAACGGATGCAGACGCAGCCGTTGTATGAGGTTGTACCGAATTCACAAAATTATTGGTCGTGATAAAGTTGTATAACTTGAAAACTTGCCACGGATGGACTGGATAAGAGCTTTCTTGAATTACTCACACTATTGAAAGAAATGTTGCCGAAGGATAATGTGCTCCCTTCTCGGACGTATGATGCAAAACAAATGTTAGGGTCCATTGGCTTGAACTATGAGAAGATACACGCTTGTCCCAATGATTGCATTCTATTTCGGAATGAACATGCATTTTTAAAGTTGTGTCCTAAATGTAATGCATCGCGGTATAAAAAGAAAGATTCTGCTCCAGAAAAGGTGTTGTGGTATTTTCCCATAATTCCTCGGTTTAGGCGTATGTACCGTAGTTCAGAAGATGCAAAACACTTGACATGGCATGAGGATGAAAGGATTAAAGATGGCATGTTATTTACACCCGTGGATTCTCCGCAATGGAAAAAATTTGATATTGATTATCCCGATTTGGGTTGGATCCAAGAAACCTACGACTTGCATTGTCTGCCGATGGTTTTAACCCGCACGGTATTCAGAGTAGCTCCCACAATACATGGCCCGTGATATTGGCGATTTATAACTTACCTCCATGGCTTTGCATGAAACGCAAATATATGATGTTGTCTTTGTTAATTTACAGGCCCAAGCAACCGAAAATGATATTGATGTATACTTGGCTCCTTTAATTGAAGACTTGAAGCTAATGTGGGAGAATGGAGTAGAGGTGTATGATGGGTTCGTAGAAGAAAGTTTCAACTTGAGGGCTATGATTTTTGGCACAATTAATGACTTTCCAAAGATACGGCAATCTATCCGGTACAAATCTGAAAAGGTCGGTGTGCATGCCCTATATGTGAAGATAACACCGATTGGATGTGGTTGGAACATGGTAGGAAGAATATCTACCCCGGTCATCGTAGATTTTTGCCATCTACTCATCAAGATCGATCGTTGAAAAAGGCATTCAATGGGAATATCGAAACCCGTAAAGCTCCCACGGCTTTGACGGTGAACAAATCGTTTGAAAAGGTGAAAGATTTGAACATTAAATTTGGGAAGCCTTTTGCAGGGAGAGGTTGCTAAGCGGGGTGGAAGAAAAAGTCGATTTTCTTTGACTTGCCATACCGAAGTCATTATATGTAAGACACTTCATTGATGTGATGCATGTTGAAAAAATGTCTTTGAAAGTGTCATTGGTACCTTACTCAATATGCCAGAAAGACTAAAGATACCATCAACTCGAGGTTGGACTTGCTTAGTATGGGGTTGAGACCGAATGGGTCCGATAAAGAAGGGTACACGTACATATCTACCTCCTCCGTGACTCATATCTATCTAAAAAGGAGAAGACCGTGTTTTGTAAGTTTCTTCATGGAGTAAAAGTTCCAGAGGGGTATTCTTCAAATGTTACAAACCTTGTATCCATGAAAGACCTCAAGTTAAAGTCTTTAAAGTCCCATGATTGTCATGTTCTAATGGAGAATTTGCTCCCCATTGGTATACGATCCATTTTGCCTAAAAAAGTGCGCCAGACGCTAACCAAACTTTGTTACTTCTTTAAGGAGATTTGTAGTAGAGTGATTGACCCTAGAAAGTTGCCATCATTGCAAAGAGAAATTACTGTCACTTTGTGTGAGCTTGAGATGTATTTCCCACCTTCATTTTTTGACATAATGATTCATCTAACAGTTCATTTGATTAGAGAGACACAATTGTGTGGCCCATGTTACATGAGATGGATGTATCCGTTTGAGCGTTACATAGTATTCATTTGAATAGTTTTTGGAGCTAGCGGTCCTCAAATAGTCGGACGTGAGGATATTCGTGCTGTATGTGATTCGGATGAGGCAACCGGTATTGTTATGAATATATATGTCAGGTACTATGTAATTTATTATTTGACATTGTCGATTTTATTTTATTATATCGTTAATTTAATTTATATATATATATATATTTATATATCTAAATGTAGGTACTTGTACGAGGACATTGTGGTCCCTTCCAATGACACATAAATATTTGTTCTTGTGTCCTAAAGTACAACCTTTCATCAAGTGAATCCTACCGCCAAATTATGAATCACTTGTGGAACAAAACCAGTCATTGCTCAAACTTATGTCAATCAGCTTCATTGAAGCTCAAAATAGAAGTGATGATGTCTTACTTCTAGCACCTGTTAATCTAGGGTAAGAATTTTTACTCATTAATTCTTATATAACATGCATTTTTTAATAGTAGTCAATTACTTATTCGTAAATTTATTTTGTAGGAGACATTGGGTTTTGTTTGCAATTAATCCTAGGAAAAAAACCGTGTATTACCTTGACTCACTTCAAAATCATTACAAAACCACTTGGAGTTTGTGGAGCTTTTTAACAGTGTGTTTATTTTGTGTCATTCTCGCATATTTCTTACTTTTACTTATATATGTATATATTGTTATTAATATAGTTATATGACATTCTATTCAGTAGCTTTAAGGACATATTGGGGAGTGGATAAATTAACGGTCAAATGGTTAGCAATAATTGTAAGTTTCTAACTTATACATTACATTATTTTGTCAAAAATCGTATTCAACTCAATTTAACAATTAACTAATCTTATGTTTTGTAGTGTCCTAAACAATTCAATAACGTTGATTGTGGGTATTACGTCATGAAATATATGAAGGATATTATTACCCAAAAGAAAACGACTATCCCCGTCGTATCTACTTATAATATATTTTTATATGATTTCGATTTAATAGTGGTTCTTTCCAATATTTAACCATTTCAATTCTAATTTTATTTATTTATATAATTTCAGTATTTTAGCGATTGTCAAAGCCGGACATACTCTGTTGAAGCGATTCTCGAGCTTAGGGGAGAATGGTGCGATTATGTCTCCGCTTTTTTTAAAAGTTTCATTTGGATACATATAAGTTAGCCTAGCTAGTTTTTGGTTCATAATATTGTAACTTGATAGCTTGTTTTGGATACATATGAATTAGATAATGAAACTTCTTAGCTATTTTGTTTTGGTTCCTCTTATGTAATTTGTTTCATTATATGTAATTTGGGTTCCTCTTAGCAATTTGATTCTCATATGTATTGGATTGGATTGGTATGCATGATGTAATTTGTAAATATAAAAGGAAAACACACAAAAAACAGAAAAAAAATTAAATTTTTTTGACAATATTCAGCGCTTTTAATGAAGCTACTGGGTATTTAGTAACACAAATAGGCAATATTCAGCGCTTTTAATAAAGCGCTGGGTATTTAGTAACACAAATAGGCAATATTCAAAGCTTTTAATGAAGCGTTGCGTATAAGGGTAATATTCAGCGCTTTTTAAAAAGCGCTAAGTATCCGAGAGTACGCTTTGGATATATTCAGTAGCTTTTTAAAAAGCGCTAAGTATCCGGGAGGACGCTTTGGATATATTCGCTTTTTAAAAAGCGCTGCGTATCTGAGGGACGTGTTTTGCAATGGGTGGCGCTTTTTAGGAAGCGCGCCCATTGTTGGAGTGAATAGCCGGACGCCGCGTTCAAAGAATGGCTCAAAAGCGCTGCCCATAGATGAAAAAAAACACTGTCCATCTACTAGATCTGTTGTAGTGAATTGTCTCACTTTAGACATGAAACAAACATTCATAAGCAGCATGACCAAGATTACCTCGTGATCAAACTCCAACCGAGTTGCACTTAATCCAACCATACAAAAGCTTTTACAATGTTGTTTTAGTGATATAATTGTTGAATATGTAGAATAAACTAGTATCGTGTGAGATAGGTTAGTTGTTAGTAGTATTTGGGTATTTGATATAAATACCAAATTGTACTCAATGTATCTGTAACATTTTGTGAAACAATTTTTCAAAAATTCTGTTTAACCGTTTTTCCCGCGCTCTCTCTCTCTCTCACTCCTCTCTCTCTCGCGTGTGTGTGTGATGATCTTCATGATCTTCCAACAAATGGTATTCAGAGTGTGAATTGTTGGAAATCATCGATCAATTGAGTGAAAGTGAAGTGTGTGAATCCAGAAATTCGAGTGAATTGGTGAGTGAGTGAAAATCCCCAATTCAAACCTAATTCTTCAATGGCGATGGTGAACGGACATTTTCCGGCAAACTTTCCGATCCTCGACGGAAAGAACTATGAGCAGTGGAGTATGAAGATGAAAGCGATCCTAGGATATCAAGATGTGTGGGATTTGGTGGTGAACGGACTCGATCTACTTCCGGCGAATCCAACGGTTGCGCAACAAAATACTTACCGAGATGCGAGGAAGAAGGACTGCAAAGGCTTGTGCATCCTACATCAGTGTGTGAATCAAGCAATGTTTGAGAAAATTGCGAGATCGGAGTCGAGCAAAGCGGCGTGGGACATGTTAGCTAGTTCTTACGCCGACGATTAATTATTTATTATTTATAAGCAGGGATTCAAGTACGTAACAAATTTAGAAGAAGAGAGGAAAGGGGTAGTATTTGAATTCCACAACGAAACTTCTAGAACAGGAAACGTTTCCAAGTTTACTTGTGTGTTTTTTAATTTTTAGTCTTCATTTTACTGAAGTTCAACCCACGCCTTGGTTAGAGTGGTTGAACTTATTAAGACATGACCAAGAAAAAAACTTATTAAGTATACCACTCCTCTCCCTATATTATATGATACGATGTTTTGATCATTTTTACCAAAATTAAGAAAAATAGTTAATTATGAAAAAGATAAAGGCAAATTTTTAAGTACTCTTGTCAATTAGTTGAGTACTGCATTTTAATAAGGCAACATATGATGTTTTTTTTGTTGACCAAGTTGAAACGTGTTGACTTTTTTTTACCAAGTGGAAAATGCACTAAAAACACACTTTGGATGCAATACCCAAGTTTTTGTTACGGGTACCTTAGTTGTCACCAAAGATAAATTATGAGTTACTTTACAAAATTATCCTTTATTAATGACATGAAAAAGATACATTAATAGAATTAGAAATAGAGAGATAATTAAATAATGAAGGGTACGATAAGAAAAGAAAAATTAATGTTTCATTTGTATCATAAAATCTCATATATGAGATAATTTTTGTTGTTGCTAACACGTCATATAATATGGAGTAAAAGATTTTTGTTGATAAACAAACTTGAAGAATTAATTCATTCCTCCCAATTAGTCATCTTGTGTAGTGTGCATACAAAATTATCTTTCATCTCAGGATCCAAATAAACAAAAGACAATGTGTATGTGTGAACACCCAAAATCCGCAGAGTTGTTAGTTCATGGCTAATCGATTATATACGATTACCGGTGGCGGACTCAGGACCCTAGGTCGAGGGTGCAAAAAAAATCGTTATAAAAAGTGTTGGTTTATTGAATTGTTTAATTTTTTTCAAAGATACTAAAATTAAGTAATCAAGTTATCTTACTCCAAATTTATTTAAGAGTAAATCGACAAACTAGTCTCTAAGTTTATCCGTCATTACCTATTTAAGTCCTAAACTATAAGAAAATAAGAAGTAGTCCGCAAAAATATGTAATGTCGGTAAAATTACTTTCTAAAGTTTTATAAATAGTCTCTTACGGAGATTAACGATACAAATTTATTAAACATAAGGTGTAAATTTGAAGATTCTAGTGCAAATTTAAATTTCAAAGGATTCAAAATAATTCTACATAGGGGTACTAGTACTAACATTTGTTTCTAGTGGGTCCAAATGAACCCTCTGAATACAATGTAGGTCCGCCAATGACGATTACACTGTTAAGATAAGTAGATGAGGAGTAGCTGAGGTGCCTAATATGCTGATGTAGAATTACCCGAGGCAAGACTCGGCCCCTGAAAATCGGCTGAACATGTCTGCTAAGTGCATATAGGCTTCGAGGCAATTATTTGGTCTTAACGGGTTCATATGATTATTTATTAAATGTGCGAGTTATAATTATATGATTTATGAAAAAAAAATATAATGGAAAATGCCAAGTCGAACTACGGTAACCACTTTCCTACATTTATGGAAAGCGGGTATAATGAGTTGACAACCTTAAATCAAGCCAATATCAATTCTAAAAACGTGCATCCACTTTTTAGTAAATAGGAAGGTGGAAAACATGGGCAAGATGGTGTTTTTTTTTTTTTTGACACGGCAAGATGGTGGTTATTAGCTGTTTTAGTGTCTTTTTGGCTAATACCTTAATCGAGTGAAAATATATGTTATTTATATCGGCCGACCAAGTCATGGACATGCATAAAGATCTTTATCTTAATAATAGGATAGTGGAGAACATGGTCAGCCGATGAGTGGGCAATTGTTTGGCTCGTAACTTAGCTACTTGAGAAGATATGATAGAGGAGCCTAAATGATGGGTCTAGGGTCAATACATGGGCTAGAATGCTAAGAGGGCAATTATGCTTGCTGAGGATATAAAGCTAAGTTAGAAGATAACTCGACTGAGGAGCTCATGATCGAGGGCTTGATGGAGGGAAACATTAGTGGGTAAAGGGTCTTAATTTTTTAGGAGTATATTCGGCAGCTCACTATTGGTGGTGTTTTTAAAAGATAATGTGGTGTCATTAATAACATGACTTGTTTTTTTTGTACCCCCACCCAATCCCCATATACCCCCACCAAATATGAAAACCCCAAAATGTCCTTTGTAATCTGTTTTTTTTAAAAAAGGGTCATAGTATATATGTCATTTGGGACATATATACGATGCGTAGTTTTACCACATCGTATATATACCCTTAAGAGGTATATACGATTGCATCTTACACGGCCAATCGTATATACCTCTTAAGGGCATATATACGATGTGGTAAAATATCGCATCGTATATATGTCCCAAATGACATATATACGATGGGTTTGAAATTTGTATTTTTTTTTTTGCAGTAAAAAAAATTTCAACGGTAATGATTTCACTTTCAAAGTTGATCAACAGTATGGATTGCACGACAAAATCAACGGTTGATAATCTTTTACCTCAACTATAAATATCCACTCCCACCATCACTATTTTCACACCAAAAATTCAACATCCTCCTTCTCTCACACAACACAAGTCAAGATGATGCAGGCTTCGCTAATGTCATACTACGAGCCTTCTTCCCTCACTCTCGTTCATTCTAATATGGGGTTTGTTGATCATCAGGGCATCATCTTGCAAGATGATGGTATATGTTTCGATGGGAGAGATGTTTTATCGTGTAGGTTGAAACACTGCATATCATTTGCTGCTCTTAAGCAGAAACTACTGCGGATGGTTCAACCAGAGAACGACGAGCATGAGATAATTCGTATCGTTTATCGGAAACCGGAAACGACTGATGGAGGTATTTACTAGTCTACCATGGATGTCAACATCGAGGATGACGTCCGAGACATGATGTCCATTCATATTACGTTTAATTGGAAGAGTTACATTCATCTGTACGTCGAAACCAGAAGGACCATCGCTGAGATCCTTCGTCATTAACTCCACCAACTCAGTAGTTTCTATTGTATTTTTTTATCTGTCTATTTTGATTGTAGTTGTTTATGTTTTATTGCTTGTGTAACTTTGTTTTATCGAATCAATGAAATCGAAAATTTATGCAAACTCGTAAAATATAACAACCGAAAAAAAGTAATAATAAAGTGCCAACATCAAAGTAATATGAGTACAAATACATCAAAGCACAAATACAAAATCCCTAACGCCGCCGCCTCGTCCTCGTCCCGTCGCTGCCTAAGTTCCCACCACCTATGGAGTGTCCGATCGCCCGATCGCCACGCGCGTGATCTCGCCAACACAAATCCCCCCTACAAGCGGTCCAACCTCCTCACCCACTCAAAGATCGTCGTATCGTAGCTCTGGGGAGGGTGTCCAGGCCTCAGCTACTGGTGATGGTGGAGCCGGTAATAGTCTGGGGATAGATGCACGGACGTACCACATCGTAAGTACCTACGCATGCAGCCTCATCCACCCGGCCGAGCAAACCGAGTAGTCGCGCGAGGATGTCATCCACGAGATGCCATGAAGTGGGTAATCCGAAAGACGCTTTCAAGATGACTTCGGACGACCTGCTGTGAGGTCACGCGGGATGATCCGAACGCATTACCCAACCGTCGCGAGCACCTATCAAGCATGTAGGGAACTCTGAAGTCAGCCCAGCTGATGAAGCCTCTGTATAAGGAGATCTGCTCAAAGGGTCTACCAGCCCTGTGCTCCTCAAATATCCGCCAGCAGACATCCTCTAGCCTCAGCTCATCAATCATCCTCCTGTAGTGGCTCAGCTTCAGGTGGTCTGACTTCTTCTTCCTAAAGCGCCCAGCCAGTGGCTTCGCACCCTGTATATGACCGGGCAACCTCTCCGCCATCCGAGGGAAATACCACATAATCCAAGCCTGAAATGCAAAAATAAACAACATATTTAATTAAATATTTTTTACTTAAAGTCAGTGTGATTTAACAAAAATAATGAAGTTAAAATGTGTACCTGAAATAGGCTGGCATACCCTCCACACTGCGCTGTCTCCCTCAAAGACGCAGTGTTCAAGGACTCATACATGGCAGTTAGTGCACCTGCACCCCATGCAAAGCCTCCAAGAACATCTGCACTCAGATCATGCAGGTAGATCAGCCACTTAGCCTCCGCCCTGTCTCCAGTCTTCGTAGTGAAAATGAGCTGGGTGATGTTGCTCATCATACCGGGGTGGCTCAGGCTGATACTCAGCTGGGTCAGTCTGTCTCTGTCTCCTAGCGGAAGCATGCAGCTGATTATGCCTCCTCGTCCTCGTGCTCGGAGAAGCCGAAGATGACTCCCCTCTCTCTCTGATAGGAGATACCTCCCATCTCCCTCTATGCCTACCGGACACTGCAAGCAAAGGAAAAAAAAGTAGTAAAAAAAATTGCTCATCGTATTTACATAGAAATGAGGGTATATACGATGCTTACTCTTTAACGCGTCGTATATATGGTCTGTTGGGCGTATATGTGAGTGGCTGAAATCTGGATAATCGTATATACGCCTGGAAAAGGGTATATACGACGGGAAAAAATTGCTGATCGTATATAGGCTGGTGGTGGGGTATATGCGAGTGGTGGAATTTCCGGGCAATCGTATATACGTCTCTGTGGTGTATATGTGAGTGGCTGGTGGTCAATCGTAGGTATGACAAATAATGTGAAAAAATTGTGATTTTGTAAAAACGCAGGGGTATTTTGGTCTTTTCACAGGGTGGGTGGGGGTATGAGGGGAAAGGGTGGGGGTCCAAAAAAAAAACCTAATAACATACTCCCATTATTTCACAAATTTCAACCAAGGGGTGGTTTTTTTAAACCCCCACCCAATTTTAAATCCCCAAAATGCCCTTTGAAAATTAATTTTTTTTAAAAAATAAATAAATCGTATATACCCCTTTGAGTACGTATATATAATGACTATTTTATGTCCAATCGTATATACGTACTCAAAGGGGTATATACGATGAGTTTTTTATTTTTTTTAATAATTTGTTTTAATTTTTATTACTAAAAGGCTACTAAAAACACCACTAAAAATCTAACAAAACCAAAATAAGGCTATACAATTTTTTTTAGATTTTTTGGAGACTATGAAAAATTAAAAAAAATCGTAAAAAATAGTAAACAATGGAATTTGGGATTTTGAAGCCGTAGTCCCGTAAGAAGTTCCTTCTAAGGGAGTCTTGATTTTTGATTTTTTTCGGATTTAATGACTATGGTTTCATTACGATCGGAGTATGTTGCCCGAAAACCGATTTTTTAGCCTAAATTATTCGTTCGACGTATAACATCGTCACGTTTTAACGAACTACACACAAAACCTATTTTCAGGACTTAATTAATTTTTATTTGACTTAAAAAAATTAAAAAAATACAATAGGGATCGTATATACACACGAGGGTATATATATACGACCCTATTTTTTGCCCATCGTATATACACCCCCCAAGGCGTATATACGATTAAGGTGAGTAGTGTGCCAATCGTATATACGCCTTGAGGGTGTATATACGATGGGCAAAAATAAGGTCGTATATATACCCCCGTGTGTATATACGATCACAAAATTTTTAAAAACAATACGTTTTGTAAGGGCATTTTGGGGTTTTTCGGTGTGGGTGGGGTATATGGGGATGGGGTGGGCGTAAAAAAAAAGGGTTTTTTTTGACCCCACCCATTCCTCTAAAACCCCACCCACCATGTGAAAATACCAAAATACCCTGTCTGCTTACAAAATCACCATTTCTTCACATAATTGGTCATACATACGTTTGACCACCTTCACTCGCATATACGCCAGAGAGAGGCGTATATACGATCACCTCGTAAATCCACCAATCGTATATACCCCAACACACGACCCTATATACGACGAGCAAAAATTTACTCACCGTATATACCTATTCAGCGTATATACGATTAGCGAAAATTCATCCACTCAGAATACGCCAAAGAGACCTATATACGACGAAGAAAAAGTAAGCATCGTATATACACTGCTTTTGATGTAAATACGATGAGAATTTTTTTTTTTTTTTAATTTTTTTTTTTTAAACGCTTGCGCAGCGTGTCCTGTAGGCATAGAGGAGACGTGAGGTCTCTCCGATCGAGAGATAGGAGTCATCTCATCGCCCGAGCACGAGGACTCGGAGGCATAATCGACTCCATGCTTCAACATGTGAGAGGCAGAGACGAGCACGGCTGAGCGGTGAGTATCACTGAGCCACCGAGTATCACCGAGCGACCTTAGTATCGGCCACCGGAGCTTTCTATCTCGGGGATTACTGCGGCAGCAGACGCAGCAGAGGATTGGCATGAGGGAGGCCGGTTTCTCAAGATCATTCCCACTTACTCCTCGATATCATCCACAGATCCTCCTCGATGCGATCCTCAACCTCTTCATTACCATCCCCACCTCCCGAGTATCGGCGGCAGCCTCAGTGTCGATGCTTATTACTCGCACTCATCTATGTCCGAGTATCATGACGTGCCTCAAAGATGATCGGGAGGAGCCTCGGGAGGAGCCTCACCTCTCTTTTTCACCGACTTGGAAGATCATGTCTGCAGCTTCTATACTCGTGACCGGTAAGTTTTGCATTTTTGCTTAAATAATTTATTTAAGTCACATAGTCCGCACTTTTTGCTTACATTATTTATTTATTTTTATTTCGTGAGTATCGCGTGTTGTCAAAGTATGGGCTCATGGCAACAAAGTCCATACTAGACTCCATCTTCATTACCCCGACCTACTTGAACACACCACTATGGTCGGACTCCAGATTGGCCCCACTTCTCCAGATCGCCACGCCACAAGAGAGACCATGAGTTCTTTGTCGGCTTTTATCGAGAGATGGCACTCGAGATACTTGGCATTTCACTTGCCATTTGGTGAGATGGCGATCACTCTGGATGACATCTCTTGTCTGCTGCACCTTCCCATCCGGGGAACTATGCCACACCTCCCGCCATCACTGTGAGCTCGGAGTTTGCCACGACTTCTTGAGACATATCCGGGTGTGTCACGGGTTGAGGCCGCTAACAACACCAGTGGGGTCCGTGACATTACCTTCTTCAAATGGTGGAGCAGTGTATGAGCGTAACATGGAGGAGGGGGTGACATCACCGCTATTCTTTGTGAGGGCTTATCTCGCTTCGCCTTTCGACTTACACAAGATCTCTCACTACGAAGACCGAGAGAGTGGCCGAGGCTAAGTGGTCGGGTCTACCGGATGATCCGAGAGCGAGATGTTCTTGAGGCTATGCATGGGGTGCAGTGCACTAGCCGCCATGTATGAGTCCTTGAACACTGCGTCTTTGAGGACTACGCAGCGAAAGGTGGAGGTATGCCACCCTATTTCGTGTACACATTTTAACTTCTTGTATTTTTGTTAAATCGCGACCGACTTTTGGTAAATTCTTGTGAATTAAATATTTTGTTTATTTCTCGCATTTCGTGCTTGGATTATGTGGTATTTCCCTGGATGGCGGAGAGGTTGCCGGCCATATCCCGGTGCGGAGCCAGCTACTTCTTTGGCGCTACTGGAAGAAGAAGTCGACCACCGAGCTTAGCCACTACAGGGAGGATGCTTGATGAGTGAGGCCGAGGATGTCTGCTGGCGACGACTGAGGAGGAGGAGGGTGGTAGACCGCTTTGGAGCGATATCCTCTACTGAGGCTTCATCACCGGGCCGACTTCGAGTTCCTTACATGCTTGATAGGTGCTGCGACGGTTTGGGTACACGCAGATCATCCCGCGTGACCTCTCGATGGCCGTCCGAGTCATACTCGATCGCGTGTTTGATCGTCCCACTTCATGGCATCTGTGGAGGACATCATGTGCACTACTCGGGGTTGCTCGGCGCCCGATCGGTATCAGACGAACTACTTAGAGTGAGTACGTCCGGCTTCTATCCCCGACTATTACCGCTCCACCATCACTTGAGAGCTCGACCACCGACACCTCCCCGAGATACGCTACGACGATCATGACCGGATTAGGGAGCTTGTGAGGGCTTGTAGAGAGGGGATTCGTGATGGCGACATCGCGCATGGCGATCGGCCAGACGGACACTCCATAGGTCGCGGGGATGGCGGCACCGGATGACGTGGTCGGGAGCTTAGGCGACGGGGGCGAGGACGAGGGGGGGCGCCGTTAGGGATTTTTATTTGTTTTTGATGTATTTGATATTATATTGGCACTTTATTATTAACTTTTTCTGATGTTTTATTTATTTTACGAGTTTCCATGAATTTTTGATTTCATTGATTCGATAAAACAAAGTTACACAAGCGATAAAACATAAACAACTTGAATAAAAATAGACGAGATAAAATGAAAATACAATAGAAACTATCGAAATGGTGGAGTTAATCGACGAAGGATCTCAAATGACGGTTCTTCCGGTTTCGACGTGCATGATGAATGTAACTCCTCCATTTAATTGTAATATGAATGGACATCATGTCTCGGATGTCATCCTCGCCGTTGACATCCATGGTAGACCAATAAATACCTCCACTAGTCGTTTCGGGTTTCAGATAAACGATACGAATTATCTCATGTTAAATCGCTTCTCTGGTTGAACCATCGCGATGAGTTTCGCGCTAAGAGCGAGAAAATGATATATCGTGTTTTAACTTACACGAAACAACATCTCTCCCATCGAAACTTATACCATCATCTTTAAAGATGATACCACGATGATCAACAAACCCCATATTAGAATGAACAAGAGTGAGGGAAGAAGGCTCAGTAGTAGTATGACATTAAGCGAAGCTCGCATCATCTTCACTTGTGATGTGTGAGAGAAGGAGGAGTGAGTATTTGAATTTTTGGTGTGAAAATAGTGATGGTGGGAGTGAGTATTTATAGATGAGGTAAAAGATTATCAACCGTTGATTTTGGCGTGCAATCTACACCGTTGATCAACTTTGAACGTTAAATCATGAGCGTTAAATTTTTTTTTACAAATTTAAAAAAAAACAAAATTTAAGGCGCATCGTATATATGTCAATTGGGACATATATACGATGTCTGATTTTTTAACACATCGTATATATCTTGCTAAAGTATATACGATGCGCTTTTTAAAAAAAAAAAAAAAATAGATGACAAAGGGCATTTTGGGGATTTCAATTTGGGTGGGGGTTTAAGGGGACAGGGTGGGGGTCCAAAAAAAAAACCCAAAAAAAAACCCTTCAACCAAAAACACAAAAAGCCCACTAAAATGGGTCGTACTCGTGTCCTTTACACGGTGTGACTTGATGACAGGTTGACATCTCAATCCGTTGCGTCGTTTCTCAGCATACGAACCAGAGAGTCTTTTCTTTTCTTTTCTTTTCTTTTCTCGTCACGACGCTTCTCTTTTCCCCGCTGATTTTGAACTCACCATGACGGGATCTATATCCAACGTCAATACAACTGAACCTCTCACAGGTAACAATAGAATCATCATCCAATCATTCAATCAATCGCCGAACTTTGTGTTTAATTGGTGATAGTTATTGAATTTTAGAGTATTCGCATTTAATCATTTAGTATAATATAGTATAAGTTACTGATATTGTGTTTTGTATTGGAATCCACTCAGTTAAAGAGGTAAGAGGGCCTAATTTGGTTGAAAGAGCAAAGGAAGAGTTTGAAGCTATATTGCATTCTCACAATCATCGTAAAATTAGGGAAACTCATGGACTCAATACTGACATTAACCAAAACACTGCATTGGATGATGTTAAGGCTCCAAATGTCTTTGAAAGAGCAAAAGAGGAGTTTCAAGCCATTGCTCAAGTTTTGCATCATAAAAAAGAGGCTTCAACTCATCATATAAGGTTCAAATCATGCTTTTTTTTCCTTCTTCAAAAATTAGAAAATTGGAACTTGTTTGGTGAAAGTAGACAACTCTGTTGACTGACTCTGATTTCTACTTGTTTTAATTTGTGACTTAGCGATGGAAATCAAATGGCCAACTCAAATCATCATCAAGAAATCCCAATCTCTCCATCAGGTATGTGTTACTTTGGAAATGTTTCTTTTTCTTGGTCATTTGGAGATTGTCTACATAGGTTTTGAACCAAATTTTGTAACCGTGATCTGGGGTATGTATGACATCTGAGTTTTTTATTCCTCTAGAATTGCGATATCAGCCGCATTTTATGGTGATTCTCTGCGGTATCAAGAATCGCGACATGACTGCGATCGATACCGCCATTTGAAACCTCTGTAGCACCGATACTTCAGATTGAAGACGTGTGTTAGGTGTCTGATACGTGTGGTGTCGGACACTGACACTTCAATTACTTTTATTTTTCAAATTAAAACCGGTTCTACGTGTCCATGTAAGTGTCGTGTCTGTGTGTCTGTGTCTGAGTCGGTGCTTCATACTTCAAAACCTTGTTTGTCTACAACTTTGCATAAGAATAATGTGTTAATGCATTCTTTAAAGTAGTGTTTGTCATTAAACCTAATCAAATTATTTATAACCGTGATTTTGTATTCATAGTTGGTAGTTTCCCTCTTGAATGATTTCATAAGTGTTTTTTCAGAGACACATTAGGCCCATCAGTTGATTCAGTCTCATTGCTTTTTGATGCATTGCTCATATATGTCATGTTTGAATGAAAAAATCACTCATGCTGTTTTCTGTTGACAGAAAAGAAGCCAAAGGAGGCCAACATATTTGTGAAAGCTAAGGAAGAGATTAAAGCCATCATACACCATGATAAGTCACATCACCATCATCATCATAAAGAAACTCATGGAAGGAATGATGATATTGATGAGAGTACTCCTATCGAGGAAGTTAAGGGCCCGAATGTCTTTGAAAGAGTGAAAGAAGAATTCGAAGCTGTTTTCCAAGCAATACATCCTAAGAAAGAAAAGAAAGAAGGCTGATCATTGTTCTTCCTAACCACATAATGATGTTGAATTTAGTTTGATTGGGATATGTGTTTTGTGCATGAGATAAACAGTAGATATATGCTTATATGTTTGCACTTTGCAGTGTGTCCATATATGTATTGAAGTTTTCTATTAGAGAAATACAAATAACAAATGTTCTTTGTTGCTTACCTTCTTGAAGGATCTTAATTTTTCTTTGTTATTCCCCTTTTCACTTTGTTGCTTGCTTGCTTTAACAAATCAGACAAGAAAAATCTTGTTTGTGATTTTAATCCTATGTAAAAATATCCTATTCTTCAGGTGAACCCTATTGGTGTAGTCTATTCTATCTGGTTTCTTGGATTGTAATGGACATACACATTTAAATGCACATCAGCAACGTGGCCAAAGGGGTAAAATTCCTTGCATTGGAAGTTTAAGGTAACCTCCTAAGTGAATTGGAGTAAACTTTTCTCTCTCGATTTCATTAGTGATTGTGATATTTAAGATATTACAAACTCTAATAGGATGGCTGAGCTTGTTTGAAGGAAACAAAACGCAAATAACAGAATGGCGATAGCATTCCAAATGTGCAATCTGTAAGTTGCAGCAACTATGCATATTCTTGTAAGTAATGCCTTCAACTGTGCTCCTCTTTGATCGTGTCATGCCTTCAACTGTGCTAAGTATTCAGCTATGTTGGTGTTGCTAACATTGGACAAGATGTTTTACTTTTGATCAGGGGAAAGCCAAAAAGACAAGCCAAATGAATGTGGTTCAAACAGAAAATGTTGAAATGTCTATCCCTCATCACACTTTCTTATAGGGTAGCAAGCACACAATTCTCAGGTAACTAATGCGAGTATTCCATAGAAATGATGTTGATAGAAACCAATATCTTTTTTTGAAGAATTAGAAAACTCTCCTTAATACTGAATGCTATGGATGAGGATATCAAGCCGGACAAAATGAGCCCTTAACCAATTCTGTTGGGAGGAAATTAATAATGGACAGGTGGCAAATGATCCCAATACTGTGGAAGTTAGAGAGAGAGAGAGAGAGAGAGAGAGAGAGAGAATATCCCACTATGTTAACGTTGCAAAAATAGGGTGTGATGGGCAAATGACTAGTGTGTAAAGTTTGGGTGAAGAGAAATGCTGACGTCACATCTTCTGTTACACTCTTTTTAACACACTTCCTTATATTAGTTGAAATTCATATCAGTTTCAACAAATTTATGAGACATGCTTGATTTAGTAGGACCCAATTGGAATTCAACTAATAAGAGAATGTGTTGGGAAATGAGTGTTAGAAAGTGTTAGCAACACGCTGCTAGACACACTTTCTAATACACATCTCCCTCCTCACACTCTTTTATTTGTTGAGTTTCAAATGAGTTTTACTACATCATGTAGGTCCCATATAAATCTGGTGGAATCCATATGAATTTTAACCAATATAAGAGTGTGTTCAAAAGATTGTGATAAGTTGTCCATAAGTATAAAAGAACATTTATTTTTATGAAGAAATGAATGTACTACCGAGTAAATAAGGAGTTGAGGGACGAAATTGATAAGTAATAGAGTTAGGCGACTAACTTGGTTCCACAGAGGAGAGAGGGGGACGACTAACATGGCACTTGACAGTATTTAAATTGTTGACTCACATTAAAGGAGGGACTAAATTGATGAGTGGAAAAAATGTTAGAGTCTTAATCAATATAAATAATTTAGTTTCTAAATTGGAGAGAGGATAACAGTTGAGGACCAAATTGATGATTTACTCTAATGTAATCAATTGTCGCTCCCCCATGTAAGTGCTCTAGTCTTGTTTGGCTTGATATTCAGAGTTGGATGGGTATCTCCGCAGCTGATTCGCAGGTTGGTGTTGATCATTTCCACCATCACGGGATGAGGGCTGAGTCTAAAAAATCAGGAAGAAGCAAATACTTAATTTGGATGGCAGTGGTGTGGTGCATTTGGATTCATAGGAATCATGTTTTATTTTGAGGGGTTACGTTTAATCCGAAGGTTCTTGTTAGTAATGCCAAGTCTATCTCTTGGGAATGGTTTACTTGAAAGGAGGTTCGTTTATCAACTTTTACTATATCAGATTGGTGTGGTAATCCCCTCAAATGCTTAACTCAGTTGTAATCGGAGGTAATTTTTTTCCTTCTAGGGTATTTTTTCCCGAGTTTTAGCCTTGGGAGGTTTTAATAAGACCCATTGTAATCGTTTGGGTTGGAATACCACTTGTATTCCTATCAATACTGTTTTTGCATATAACAAAAATTTTGCCACTATCCTAGTAAAGAGATGTAGGGAGAGTGAGAAGGAGAGGATCCAAGTCTGTGTAGGTATACCCGGACATAAATAATTCAGCTCAACTCCATGTGCTGTAAAACAAGTGCCAAAGTTGTGATATACAAAAACATGAATATGCAACCAAAATGCAACTTTTTAGTGTGTGAGAAGATATAGAATAATAATGGCAAAAGAACAAAAGATGAGGCATTTATGAATGCCTTACATGTTAAGAAAGCTGATATGTATACAGAAGGTAAAGAAAGAAACATATCGGTGGTAAGTGCTGTTATCTCCGGACTTTCGTTGGGCATCTTTATCCCATTTTTGCATTAGTCAATCAATGCATACGTAACTGGTTAACGTATCACATAATGGCCGCAATTGGAACATTCAGCTCCACTCCAAAATATCACTTTATCTTGCCACCTAAAATCTTAAATCATCATCATTTATAGAAGGATGTTGTGTATGTCGGTTTGTGTGTTTGTCGATGGATATACTAGGTGAACAAAAAGTTCCAAAGTACTAACACAAAAACAGCAACTCCAAATCCAGTGATGCACGGACAAAGAAATTTTTAATGACTAACAGCAGCTTTTTAAGATCAAACACCCATGATTCTAATCTTTAACTCAGCAATCACATTCGTGTGTTTCTGTCTACGTGTCTCTCTCACAAACACTCCCACAATTCACACCTCTCTCTCTTCCTCATTTCCATGTTCTCAAGTCTTCACATATGTATATATAGCTCTTGTTCTTATTCTCCTTCTTTCACATACTTAAAAAGGACACTACCTCAACACATCTTTCTCTTTCCCTCTTTGTGTTTTTTGTCATCTTATAATGTACTTGAGAAGTGGGTTTTCAGATTCAAACGACATGCTCAGCAACACAAGTGATGTATGCTGCATAACCAACAACAACAACATTAACGGAGGCGAAGCCAATTCAAGTGCTTCAAATATCAAATCACTAAACCGTCTCTCAGAGAATCTAGGTTCAATCTTAGATTCCACAGGGTTTGACTTCTTCGCCGACGCAAAGATCATCACCGCCGATAACAAAGAAATCGTCGTGCACCGATGCATTCTATCAGCGAGGAGTAGTTTCTTCAAGGCTGTGTTTGGGGGTGCAAATAAGGAAAAAGGAGGTGTCAACGTGAGGATTGAAATGAAGGAAGTGGCAAAGGATTATGGTGTTGGGTTTGATGCAGTTGGGGTTGTTGTGAGGTATTTGTATAGTGGAAAGGTTGATTGTTTTCCTAAAGGTGTTTGTGTTTGTGTTGATGATGATTGTTCGCATTTTGGTTGTTGGCCTGTTGTGGATTTCATGGTTCAAGTTCTTTATGCTTCCTTCACTTTTGGTATATCAGAGTTGGTTTCTCTTTATCAGGTAAACAATCATATATTTGACCTATGTAGCACCGACACTTCTGGTTCAATAAGTATCTGGTGTTCGACACGTATTATGTCAGACACCGACACAGACACTTCAATTATTTATATTTTTCAAATTAAAACCGGTGTCTACGTGTCTGTGTCTGTCTCTGTCTCTGTGTTATGTGTCCAGTGTCCGTGTTTGCGTCGGTGCTTCATAGTATTTGACCATCCATTTCAACATCTCAAAATGATATATATGATCATCTTGTCTTAGTCTATACAGAATGTTTATTAATTTAAACAAAAGAATTGTTTACATGCAGGCACATCTACTTGACATTCTGGACAAGATATCAATAGATGACATGTTGGTGGTTCTTTCAATAGCAAACACATGTGGCAAAGACTGTGACAGATTGCTATCAAACTGTACCCAAATGATAGCAAATTCCAATGTTGATATAACAACTCTTGAAAAAGCACTTTCACAAAATACAGTAAAACAAATCCTAAACAAAAGAAAAGAACTATCCTTAAACAACAACCTTAAAAACTTCAACAACATACCAGACAAACATGTGAACAGAATACACAGAGCACTAGATTCAGACGATGTAGAATTAGTTCGTTTACTATTAAAAGAAGGACACACAACATTAGATGAAGCTCATGCACTTCACTATGCAGTTGCATATTGTGACATAAAAACAACAACTGAACTTCTAGATCTTGGTCTTGCTGATGTAAATCACAAAAATCAAAGGGGTTATAGTGTGTTACATGTTGCTGCAAAGAGAAAAGAACCAAAGATTGTTGTTTCTTTATTGACAAAAGGTGCTCAACCTTCTGAATTAACTTTGGATGGTAAAAAAGCTCTTCAGATATCAAAAAGGTGTACTAAAGCTTTGGATTATTATAATTCTGCTGAAGAAGGAAAGATTTCTTCTAATGATAGATTGTGTATTGAGATATTGGAACAAGCTGAGAGAAGAGATCCTTTACTTGGTGAAGCTTCTCTTTCTCTTGCTATGGCTGGTGATGATTTGCGTATGAAATTGTTGTACCTTGAAAACAGAGGTATTTTCTCACATCTCCAAATACTACAACTCTTCATTTTTTTCTATCTTTGGTTTAACTGCACTTTTGGCCCTCCTATTTTATTGGATATGCAAGTTTAGTCTTCTCATTTTATCTTTCGCAATTTCGGTCTGTTCCCTAATTTTATCAAATCTTCAATTTTAGTCTCTCACTTTTTTCCTTGCAATTTTGACCCCCAAATTTTATCAAATCTGCAATTTTAGTCCCCTTGTTATGACTAATAACGCCATCCAATTTTTGACGGAAATGCTGATATGACAATAAGGTGCTGACATGGAAGACGTGTGTCGTGCTGACGTAATCATTGAGCGTTCACATATTTATATTTCCATTTGTATATTTTGTATATTATTGGACTAAAAAAGGGTATTAAGTGTATATTTTGTAGTATCTCATTGGGTGTCATTATGACATGTACCTATCACGTCAACACCTAATAATTACGTCATCACGACACGCGTCTGCCACTTTAGTATTTCTGTAAAAAATTGGATGACAATTTAACGGGAGAATAAAATTACGAAAAAATAGGAGACTAAAATTGTGGATTCGATAAACTAGAGAGACCAAAAATGCAATTAATCCAATAAATTTTGAAGTATCTAACATATAAATCATAGATTTTGAAAATTATGTATTGTAAAACTCATTTACATTTTCATATATTTTTTCATAAGCAAATGTTTATTGTTATTTAGTTAGAGGAAGGAAGAAATGTTACTTTCAGGGGTGAATAATTATTTGTCTATTTGAGTTTTGAATCAAGTAAATTACTTTTTAGGAAATAGGAACTTCAGATAGAATATTTTAGTTTTAAGAAACTTGTGACAAAAATTAATGATTCATTGTTTTCAGTTGCATTGGCAAAACTTTTGTTTCCAATGGAAGCAAAGGTTGTGATGGATATTTCTCAAATTGATGGAACATCTTCAGCAGACATCTACCCACCAAATTTGAGTGGTTGCCAGAGGACAACCATGGACTTAAATGAAGCACCTTTTAAAATAAAAGAGGAGCATCTAATTAGATTGAAAGCACTCTCTAGAACTGGTAATTCATGTTTCTTATCTATTTTCTTTTTAATCATTAAATATATACTTGCTACAGTTTGAAGATTGCAAGTAATAACAATGAAGAGAGTTTGGCCTATACTTTCTACATTTTTCAAGTATAATTGCATGATTACCTTCACTTGTAATTGCAAAAGTTATTTTTTTTAAGCAGCCAATTTTTTTCATTTTCTATTAATTATGAGTAAAAAATGGTACTCGTGGTGTTGTATCGGGGTTTGATTAAAACCCAAATACAGCACCAAAACCCCATATACATATAGGAAATGTTCAAAAAAAATACAACTACTAGAACAATAGAAACACCGAAATACACCCACAGATAAGGGGTAGCCCCATAGAAAGACTAGTAAGATCCAAAATCAGTTCTGGAGATACATTCTAAGGGGTCCACACACTTTAAATAGAAAAGACTCTAGTCAGGCTTAGCCTTAGCCAATAGCCGATTCCATTAGTAGAATTTGATAGCAAATAGGGTCTCCAAGAGGTCCAAAATCTAATCTAAGAAGATGATCTCATTATGAGCTTCTCAGATTGTCTAGAGGACAACATGTCATATCATGATCAATTTCTTCATATGACTAGCAGAAAAGTCACCACTATACATTATAGAAAAAAGAGTAGGAAGATTCTGCGGAAGTAACAACACTGAAGCCACTTAAACACTAGGTACCAAAACTTGACTGAGAAGTCACACTTAACAAATAACGTCTTTCAGATGAATCGCTTCTAGATATTTTAATATAATGTTGATTGTAGAAATTTTATTATGGATAATTGTTGAAGATTCTTATTTATTTTTGGTCATTTTGAATAGTGGAGTTGGGGCAACGATTCTTCCCACGTTGCACAAAAGTGTTGAACAACATAATGGATGCTGATGACCTCTCACAACTTGCATGTATGAGTAATGACAGTTCTGAAGATCGACAAGCAAAGCGAAGAAGGTACAATGAACTCCAAGAGGTTGTAAAAAAGGTCTTCCATGAAGACAAAGAGGAGTTTGATAGGTCTACCATTTCATCATCTTCCTCTTCAACATCAATAGGATTGACAAGACCTAATAATAATAGTAAACTAGCCATGAGGAATTAGTTGAAATTAAATAATTTACTATATGGTAGATGCTTACTTAATGATATAGTTTCACGGGGTAAATAGTCATTTTGGTCCCTGAATGTGTGAGATGTTGTTATTATAGTCAGTGAATGTATCAAAATTGCAAACACGTCTCTAAGTGTCTCTTTAACTAATAATTTTAGTGACTAAATTGACTAACAAACAACACATTTAGGAATTAAAGTGACTAATAAAAGACACATTTGATGATCAAAATGACCTACAAAAGACACACTTGAGGATGCGTTTGCAATTTCGATACGTTCAAGGCCTATAACTACAATTCCTCACATGAGGGATCAAAATATTGGCTGTTTACCCTAATTTCATGGGTAGTTTTTGTGTTGTTTTTAGCAACTATCTTTTCACATCTTGAGTTGTTATTTGTTGATCTTAAAGAAGAAAGGGGTGGGTTTTTTGTTGAGATAATTAACTGACTTCATACTAGACCAATTTGTTTTTGATTTTTGTAGAAATGATTGTGAATAATTAATGTTGAAAAAAATGATTTTAAAAAAAAAATGAAGTTTGAGACAATTGTGTGGTTAACCACTCTGAACAGTGGGTGGATCCTCCCCTGTCGAGCAACACCATTCATCCACATAGGAGCAAACTTGATGGACTCTGCACTCTACAAACTCTAATTGAACAGTCGTCTCAACCAAAAACTTGCAGATATGTCGCACAACCAGATAACAGTATGTGAGTAAATTAAACGATTCACACTTTATTTCACTCACAGTTTTGGACTTAGCCTAATCATTTGTATCTAGCATAGGCTTCTCTTAGTGTATTGAGTTGTTTTAAGTGAATAAAGTCAAATGGAGTCACAAGAAAGGGGGAGAGGGGTTTGAATTGTGACCCTTTTTAAAACTTTTAATACTAATCAACCAATCTCCTTACACTTAAGAACATTTGAGATGCATGGTCAGAAGATAGTTTGTATCTTATGAGTTTATCATTAATATGAATGCATATTAGTGGAGGTTGATAATGTAGGTCAAGTAGCTAAGAAAATGATGAGACTGTATATGAGTGATTGAGCATCCTCTTAGTACTAAGGATGTGTAAGAAGGAGAGAGGATATTTGGACTATGAAGACTTGTTATTCTTACAACGAAGATAAGAAGTGTGAGAAAGTATTGGGTGGGTGTTTCTTTGTGTTTCAACCTTCTCACACATGTCATGATGTTGTATTGCATTATTGGAATGTTTGCGGTTAAGTGACTATTAAGTGTTTGGAAATATCTCACTTTATGTTGATGTGAGATTGTAGAATTACTTCTATAATAGAGTGGAAGTAAGGTCACTTTAAGCATAGAGTGTTAGTTGGAGGAAACTATATAGGAAATCAGTAAATGACACATGAGAGTTATAGTGGTTCAGCCAAGGGCTCGTCCACTCCTCACACCTAGTGAGAGTTTCCACTATTACCCAAATTATTTACAAGCCACTATTTCCACTTTATTTCTTCCACAACTTTATCAAATTTCACACTAGTTTTTTCAAGCTCTAGCAACTTAAAGCTCTAAGGAACCTCCTTAGCCCTCTTCCCTCACAATACCGCAACCCATGCTTATTATTTGGAAGGTATCTAACCCCTAAGACTACTTAGGCTTCTTCTTCAACAATCAAACAAACATATGCCTTGTTGAGAATGTGCAATGATAGGAAGTGTTTGGGTTGTTTGGGAACTACTTGAAGGATTACATGATAACTCACAATGTACACTTCCCATAGCTATTACATACTCAGAAAATATTCCCGTATAAGTTTTTAAGCCCATTGAGTATGGTTGAGAGAAGAGAAGATCTTCAGAAGCTTGTTGAGAAGCTTTAGAAGTATCTTTAGAAGCTATATAGTAGGAAATATTGACCCAAGCTTCTCACCAACTCTCACACTTTGAATGAGGTCGTTCACCATGTATTTATAAGGGTTGGAACCCAAAAAAGGCGTTGAAAATGGTCTGCAAACTCAATAGAGTCGTTTATAGCCGTTGGCACACTTTTCAATACATTCTACAACACTTTTTGAATACTCTGCACTTTTTGGAGCTCTGTCAGTTTTCCCTGTAATTTCTGCAGCACATTTGACAGCTTCTGATTTAGACCTTCTGAATGTATATTCTGAACAATGTAGCTTCTGAGCGATGTAGCTTCTGAGAAATATAGCTTCTGAGCAATGTAGCTTCTGAACGTTGTAGCTTCTAAACATTGTTTTGATGTCTTCTCTACTTGTGATACATTATGGTCTATGTCTTCTTAGGGTTGCGGAACAATTTGACTTAGCTTTTATGAAGATGCCAACGGCAGTGTGGAAAAAGGTTGTTAAGTTGCGGAGTAACTTTGTGTGGGGTGGTATCTTGGGGGAAAAGAAGATTCCTTGGGTAAGGTGGTAGGATATTTGTAAGCCAAAGAGTGGTGGCGGGAATCGGGTGAGAGATCTTAGGATAGTTTAATGCTTGTCTGCTAGGTAAGTGGCATTGGAATCTCCTCTCTGAAGGCGACACCTTATGGAGGAGAGTCTTAGTCTCAAGGTATCGTCAAGCAATTGGATCGATGACCCACTTTCATCAGTCAAGTATCCCCCTTCAGCACCAATTTTGTGGAGGGACTTATGTCGCTTAGACAGTTAGGGGTCTGAGGGAGGGGAGTAGATCTTATATAACTCTAGGATGAAAGTTGGGGATGGATAGGTTTCCTAGGCCCTTTTCAGTGTCTGTAGACCCTAATGCTTTAGTTAGTTCTTATGGCAGCTGGTCTTGTGGGGTTTGGGTTTAGGATATCCCTTGGAGGCGACAAATGTTCGTTTGGGAGGAAGTTAGCCTAGGGTAGTTATTAGTGTGTCTTCGATCTGCTCATTTATCAGTGGTGCAAGATTCATTGGTTTGGTCCTCTCATTGTTCTGGATTGTTCTCGGTGTCTTCGGCGTATCTTCTTCTTTCCCACCCGTCCTCCCGTGTTCTGAGGTTGTTTGAGCAAGTGCTTTGGGCTCTAAATAAGGTTTGGAAGAGCTATGCTCCATCTAAGGTTGTTGCCTTCTCTTGGCAGCTCCTCTTAGGTTGTTCAAATATTGCTGCTGGTACATGTATTTTCTGTCAAAATTTCCAAGATACCTCCCTTCATCTCTTTGTTAGGTGTCGTTTTGCTTCTGCGCTCTTGTATGCTATTGTTAGCTGGCTAGGGTTTGACTTTCTGATGAGCGATATATTTTGTCTTTGTTACTTAAGTTCATTCATTTAGGTGGTTTTGCTAGGAGTACGCTTGGTTTGATGCTTATATGACATTCTGTTCTTTAGGACCTGAGGAAGATCTGTATTTCTTATGGAGGAGTATCAGATTTTGAGAGAGCTTCCGACAGGATATTATCTCTAGTATTTTTATAAACTATATATTTCTTTTGGTAAGTCTTTATAAACTATATATTTGCATTTGAATTTTACGAATAAAATATTAAAAAAAAATGTATATCCGTGCATTCCACGAGTCAAGCTCGCTAGTATAGTCAACAAAACTCATTAGATACCTTAGAATTTGGCTTTTGAAATTCATATGGATATATAAAATAGTACTTGTAGGTTGATTCAAATTCAAATACCAAAATAAATCAATATTAAAGTTGATCAATTTTTACTGATTAGAAATTACAAATAAATTGATGATTTATTCGATCTAAACTAATATATATATATATATATATATATATATATATATATATATATATATATATATATATATATATGTATAAACTTAATTTATTATATAAAAATGTATTTAGATATTGACTATAGCTAGATAGGTTGACTTTTTCTTAAAAAAAAAAACTTTTTCTTTCTACATACACATATATAAATTTGGTCAAAAAAACTACTTATAAAATAATCAAATAATAGTAAATAATCCAATTTATTATTTCAGTAAAAGATACCAAATCATTATTAAGATGCTTTATTGGCTATTTTGAATTCAATAAAATCAATGAAAATAATAAATTTGGACTTTTTTTGACTGATAATATTTTATTCTCTTGCTTACAATTGATTGAGAACTATATATACACCGGCTAATAAGGAGTGAAACCAAAGCAAATCACTAATATTTTTGTGGGAGGAGAAAATTGTGAAAAGAAGATAGAATGACTACTTTCACTTCTCTTGTGGTAGTTTTACTTTTATGCGTTGCATCTTCCAATGCAATTAAAGTTGTAGACGTGGAAACCATTTGCAAGAAAGTGACAAATCCTTCATTTTGTCTAACCCTTCTCAACTCAAAGTCGAGCCCAAGTAAAGATCTTGTTAGCCTTGCAGAATACACCACTATTGCGGCTCGTGACTACGCGACCGGCACCATCATTCTTATCAACATACTAGTTTCACAAAGCGGTAGTAATGAAGTGGCAAAACACTATTACGATAGATGTTTTGAACGTTTTACTGATAAGAACGGTGTCATTGGTGCGATTGATTTTATTCTAGAGCATTTGAAGGAGAGAGATTACTTTGGTGCATATGATAGTGCATCTAGTATCGTAGGTGATGTTGATGAGTGTCTTAAAGGGGATACACCAACTATCCCTCCTTATCATGATACTTCTTTACTCCCAAAATATGCTGCTGATGTCGTTCAAGTGAGTGAAATTATTGTTAGCATATTAAGTTTTTTGAAACAAGCCTAATTAATAATCAATTATTGGCTTTATATAGTTTGTGTTTCTTGAATAACATATTGCAATAAACACACCAATGTAGGTGGAAAGATTTGAATAATTTTTTAAGAGATTTTGATTCTCAATGAATTTTGCTTTATTCGTTTGTACGAAATAATGTGAGAAAACGAGTGATTTTCTTATTGTATTGATCAAAATAATACAAAGGAAAAAGATGTCACTTGTCTTAATTAATTTATTTTTTTGTAAAAATGTGAAATGAAAACAGGGAGGCATGGATATAAATGTGAAATGAAAGGAAAAAGCATTAGTCTCCTTTATTACTCGTGTTGTATTATATACATTTTTGAGTAAAAGTGATATTCATTCATTCAAATTGATAGATTACATCAGTCATAATACAAATTTAGAGTAAAAGTGAAAAATACAAAGGATGAATCCGCGAACAAAGTCACAACACCCAAGTCAATAGCATAAAATGACAAAATACTTAAAATGTGACAAAATGAAAGTCATCGAAGTACCCATGCCTCAGGATCTGTAACTTTGAGACCTTATAGTCATTGGTTGAATATGCTATGATTCGAAGTTGATTTGTCGATTTCAACCAAACGAAAATTGCAACAAGACGACAAGTCTAAAACACCGCACCAAGATGACGAAACAATAATAGCACCGCACTCAGATGAAGAAATCACGGAAAAAAATACGCAATAGAAGCTAATATCTATGTGGTAATCACTTATTTACATAAAAAGACAATACAGAGGGGTGATTCTAGACCAAAAATTTACCTAAAACCACCCCGTTTGGTGGGTGAGGAAAAACGAAGAGAAGAACATGGAGAAATATTGAGAAAGAGCGAGACGGCTACGGTTTTTTGAAATGTGATGTATTATATCTACAAGAGACTATGAAATACTTGTCTTTATACACAATGTTGCAAAATCAAAAAAAAAAGAATTTAAATATTTCATCTTCATCAAAGTTAATGTTTTCATTATACATGCAAATCAAATAGATGATGATTTGTTCTCATCTGGAACTTGTAAAGTACTTATTAATAAACTATTAACCCAAGATGACAATTTGTGGATTTAAATTTATCTTAAAAAGGAGTAATCTGTGGGGCCTAACTTCATAAAAGTAAGGGCTCAATTTGTGACTCACTTTTTAAATTTGAACAAGGTCACTAAATTTTTTGACACGGCTCTGGGTAATTGGCTAGTAAACACTTCTCAAACAAAGTGTGGAATAATATATGTCAATCTGATAAGGTCTGAGAACATGTATTCTTTTATTGGAGTAAATTTAAAAACTCGTCACTTAATACGGTTCGGTTATTTCAATGGTTAAAAGCGGTTTTAAGTGGTTGAACCATGACCCGGAGGTCTCACTGGTTCAATGCCCGGTTCGGTTTTCAAAACATTGGTTAAATGGTAAATCAAACTGCGTTTATAAAGTCTAGACTGCTAGTTATTTTTTTAAAAGGTGTGCAAAAATTTAAAACTACATGCAAAATAGGATGGAAGGAGTAGGATACAAAGAACTTGTTTTACTAGAAAGTATGATAATGTGACGAACAAATTAAATTTTTGTCATTTGTCTTTAACCAAAATTTCAATTTGATCTTTTATATTTTTTTCTCACTATGATTATTTAGGTTTCAAATCTGTGTCAAAGTGTTTTTTATCTTTTTTCTCACGTTGGTTCTTTATATTTTAAATCTGTGTTAAAAGTAGTCCTTTTTTTCTCATGTTGGTATTTTATATTTCAAATCTTTGTCAAAGTGACCATTTTTTTTCTCACTTTAGTACATTATGCTAAAAAAGATCACTTTAACACACATTTGAAATATAGAGGATCAAAGTGAGAAAAAAAACCACATTAAAATTTTGGTCAAAAATAAATGCAATTTGGTCATGATCGGACTGGACTATTGTATTAACTAGTTTTAGGCCCCGTGCCCCACACGGGCTCCCCTTAACATAATAATAAAATTAAAATTGTGACATGTATTTTTTTATGATATTTTTTGGTATAAAGGTGGCGAAAAAATTGTTGAGAATTGGAACACGATATAGAGAAAATCAATTAACGAATAAAATGCAGGAACAATGATGAGAAGCAAGACGGATGAAAAATGGTGATACTCACACACTCATGTAAAAGTCTAGTATTATATAAATATTATTATGATGACTTTTAAGGTAAGAGATCAACTAACTTGTGAACCATTAAAATTTACCATCGGGTAAAATATAAAATTTCATAAACAGTTGATATTTAATATTGGTTGATTCAATCTCAACTACTCAAAGTATTTTATATTATATCGGATTGTTGATTTTTGTAGTACCCTGATGATGGACTGTATTAATCTCTCAAACCTATTTTTACAACATAAAAAATATTATTTTACACAGTTTTTTTTAATAAAAAATGCAGAACATCATTATATTCTGTTTTAAGCTTACTTTCTTTTTTCAAAACTTTGAATTTCTTTAGACATTTGCTTACTACTGGGCCCATCGAAGCCCATTTTTAATTGTTAACCCTAAAACTCATTCACCCTATTTATCGGAATAAATTTAATAAATCTACCTTATTTACCACATTATAGTTGAGTGATTTTTTTTTTTTTACAAAAAAGTTTAGGGAGATGAAAGGTGATCCAAAATGAGCCCTATAATTCTCAAAAAAAAAAAAAATGAGCCCTATAGTATTCAGCTGTTGTTGCATAGTGAACTTATTTTCAAGTTAGTAATTGAGTTTTCAAATTTATAAAACAATTTCTTTTTCTAATTTTACAAATGTGCTTCGAAATAAGCTGCAGGTCAATAATTTTCAACCATAAAAAATGAGCAGAAGAACCAAATGTATTTGTTTTACTATATTGTCTCATCCCATAATGCCTTTAGGTGAGTCGCTAATTTTACGTCTCTAGAATTGAAGTATGGCTAACGACAAACGAAGATGCTCTCGCTAGTCAGATTACTGAGACTCAAAAAGGCAAAACATCTTCGTTTTTTTGCCATTACTTTTCCCACACCCCTCCCTACTCACCACACACCCCCAAGCCTCAAATATTCCCAAATTAGCCTCGCCTCTTCACACAGTGTTTTTGACTGGTTCGGTTGACACCCACCGAACACGTTCGGATAAGCGTGTCCGAATGTACTATTCTCAAATTCTAAAAGTGGTACATTGCTTTAACTTTTTTGATTTAAGTTTTTCATGTTGACACCTACAGTCCCTCACGTGGAACATTGTTTTCCCTTTTTTTATTTGTTTAAATTAAATATTAGTATGTGTGTGAAAGTGGTATTATGCTCTGAGTGATTGAATGGATTGGTGACTGACTAACTAGGTCTGTAGCTAACGTTGAAAAAAAACAAAATAAAAACTCTCCTAGCTTTAGACTTCTCGGTATCCTCCACTTTCTAGGCAATTAAAGTTGAATGGTGACAGTCATATCAAATGGAACAGCAGAGGTCCTGAAATCTAATGTAACATCTCATTCCATTAATTTCTAATTGTTCAAATGACACAGGTCGAACCAGTTCGAATGACCTCATGCGAACAGGTGAAAAACGTTCAAGAGCGTGTGAAGTCAAAATTTAACACACTCGAACGATGTCATTCGAACCTGTTCGAAGGCCCGTATTCGAACACATGAAATTCTTGAAAAAAAAACGCTTTGGCTGGTCTTTTGGTCATTTCACACCTTTATGGGGTGTGTTTTGAGTAGGAGGGGGCGCGAGAAAAGCAACACCCGTTTTTTTTGGTGATACAACAGGGCAACAGCCCAACCGAAACCAAACTAGGCCACAATAGGCCCAATACCCTCAGCCCTCTCTTTGTCTAAAACAATAGCAAGATGGGCAAGGACTAAATCAAAAATAAGGAAAACCGAAGGGTCTACATTAGAAGAAGCTAAAAAGTCAGCTGGGGAATTAAATTCCCTTGGAACATGGTTCCACCTAATATTACTCCAATCATTAATTTTATCCCAAATATCCAAAACCAACGGGTGGACTAAGGAAGAAAAAGACTTTGAACAGACCAACATCAACGCCTCCATGGAGTCTGAACAAATCACCAGCTTCTCATAACCCCTTTCAAACCCAATTGTTATACCATGAAGCATTCCCCATAATTCACTCTCCAAAACAGAGCAATTGGTCAATCCGTGCGAGAAAGCCATCAAAAATTGATGACCAGCATTCCTGAAAATCCCCCCACAACCACATCTCCTACCTGCATCAGCCACAGATCCATCACAATGCAGCAGAACGAATCCATCAGGTATATCAATAACTCCATCTAACCCCAAATTCATGTAGTTGTTCAATTGTGAAAAGTTGGAATTAAACTCTGAAGCATTCTTGATTCCTTCCACAGTGTGCAACACCTTCAAATTAAGTTCGTGATTAGAGAAGATCTTTCGCGAAAAAACCCACTCATTCCTAGCACGCCAGAGCCAATCCAAGGTAACCCCGAATCTAATACTAGCCACCTCAATGCCTGAACCTTTCTTTCTCGAATACAAGTTATGTAATAACCACTGACTCCAATTTTGCTCCGCCCAGAACGCAGTGTCGGTAGCACTTGCGTTACACATCCACAGTCTTGAAGCTCTGTTGCAATCCCTGAACAGATGCAGCAGAGACTCCTCATGCTCTTCACAGAAATAACACATTACATCAGCTGCTATATGTCTTCTACATCTCTCTTTATTGGTAAGAATAGATTCATGTGCTAATTTCCACAAAAACAATCTAATTCTTTCAGGATCTTTCCATCTCCAAATAACTTGAAACAACTCTTTATTTCTGTGGGGTTGGCTTCCAAGGAGCTCCATGTAAGCAATTTTGGTAGAGAACTTGCCATTGGATGAAGCGTTCCATCTAAACATATCAGGTTCCCTAGTCACAAGAGGCTCAGGTAACACCACTACCTTCTCAATTAACTCAGTAATCATAAGGTTTTGCATTTTATCAACATTCCACTCCCCATAGGTATTGACAAAATCACTGACTTTATCATTACTGTTAATCTGAACATTCTGGATAATATTCAAGGAAAGGTTTTTATCAAGGTTGGGTATCCAAAGGTCAGTCCAAAACTTAATATCCTCCCCATTACCAAGATCCCATGTTAGCATACCCCGAAAAGCCTCCCAAGTTTGACAAACACCATGCCAAATATTAGAACAATTTTTCCTCACCTTGATCTTAGGAAAACCATCAGACCCACATTTGTACTTTCCTCTAAGAAGTTGAACCCAAAGAGACTCCATATTTGAGCAAAGATCCCAATTAATTTTTAACATAAAGGCACTGTTTGCCATTCTAGAATCTCTGAGCCCCAATCCCCCTTCCTTCTTAGTCTGACATATCTGCTTCCAATTGACAAGGTGGGTATGTTTACTTTCTTGGTCATCCCCCCAAATAAAGGATCTACACAATTGGTCAATTTTATCACAAGTCCCTTTAGGGAGAAGGGTAGACTGCATAGTGTAAGTAGGAATTGCTTGTATCACTGATTTAGCCAAGGTAACTCTTCCTGCAAAAGAAAGAGTTTTTGCCTTCCAATTGCTCAGTCTTTGGCTAACTTTATCAATAATGAACTTGAAAGTATTTAAACCAACTCTGTGGTGGAAAATTGGAATACCCTGATACTTTCCTAAGTCATCTGTCATTTGAAACCCCAATTCTTCACAAATCAACAACCGGGATTGTCTAGACACATTCTTAGAGAAGAACACTCTAGTCTTCTCCATACTAACCTTATGTCCAGAACTTGAGCAAAAGATGTTTAAAATACTAGAAATCAGCCTAGCTTGCTCAGTGTTCGCCTCAGAAAACAAAATAAGATCATCAGCAAAAGCTAAATGGGAAATCTTAGGACATATCTAGGACTAATTTGAATCGGTTTCCAGCGTTTATTACCAACAGCTTGGTCAATGAGATGAAAAAGGCGCTCAATACAAAGAACAAAAAGATAAGGTGAGATGGGGTCACCTTGTCTAATTCCTCTTTGAGGTTCAAATTGCTCCAAAGCTTCCCCATTCCAAAGCACTTGCATTCTAGTAGAGGAGATACAATTCCAAAGAATATGGATAGTGCTAGGGGAGAAACCAACATCTTCTAGAGTATCTTTAATGAAGTCCCAGCTTAACCGATCATAAGCTTTCTCAAGATCAATTTTTATAGCCATCCAACCTTTTTTCCCCGTCTTCTGTCTCATAGAGTGCACAATTTCCTGAGCCACAATCACATTATCCCGACTCTGTCTTCTAGGCACAAAGGAGCATTGAGCAGGACCAATTAAGTTAGGCAAAATCCCTCTAATCCTATGGGCAATAATCTTAGTAATGGTTTTGTAAGAAACATTACATAAGCCAATCTGACGAAATTGTTTCATACAAGTCACAGCATCAGCCTTAGGAGTTAAGGCAATAAACGTTTCATTTATTTCTTTAATCCTCCATGGCTCATTCATCATCTCTCTGATCATTTGACAAAACTTTGGCCCAATAGTATCCCATTGGCTATGGAAGAAGATAGCTTGGAAACCATCAGGACCTGGAGCTTTAAAAGCCCCAATGCTTCTGACAGTCTTATGTATCTCCTCATTCGTCACCATTCTAGCTATATCATCTATCAAAATGGGGCCAGTAATTGGAAATTTCCCCCTAAGACAGCTAGGGGAAAGATTATCATCATATTTGAATAGAGTCTTGAAAAAATTAGTGGCTAAACCTTCAAGCTCACCAGAATCTGTAATCCAATCACCTCTTTCATTTTGTAAAGTCTTGATGAAATTCTTCCTTCTCCTAATGGTAGTAACACCATGAAAGTACTTTTTGTTACGGTCCCCAAATTCTTCCTTCTCCTAATGGTAGTAACACCTTCGTTCTCATAAAGAAAATTAATCATTTTTATATGGTGATTACTCTCATCTATCATCATCATGATTGGGGTGGGTATGATCCTTCTCTGCACAAAATAAAAGAAAATTGGTTCAATATTTATTTTTGTTTTAAAATATTTAAATAGAAAAAAAAATATCGTTGAATATTTTGGCTAGAATGTATTATACCCACCCAACTCTAGATAGGTATGGAAGAAAAAACTTTTTTATAATTTTTAATCGGATCATTAACATCACATTGAATGTATTTCATAACAATTTTATAAAGTCAAAAATATCAAGGTATTTTTACCCGAAAAAAAAAATATCAAAAGATATAAAGCGGTAAAAAAATAAAAAAGCTACCTTGAACATTCTATCCGGCCTGTATTTTAGCTTGTCCATCCACTTAATTTTAAACTAAATTGTTTTAATTATTTTTTATTACTTATCTTTTTTGTAGTTGCTGCTTCTGAATTCTATTTTTAATTTAATATATCTCCCAATTTTTTCAAGTGTGACTTTTAAAGCCATTCTCCCCTTCCACGAATTCTTATCGTTATTTGAAGCCAATTTATAGTTTTTATTTTTCCCAAATCCACTCGTTTTTCTAACCACACACGTACTCTTCATCTAGGGCGGGCGGGGGCGGGGGAGTACTTCCCCCGCTCTCTGTCTCCGCCTCTCAAATCGTCCTCCGTCTCCATTTTCGTTCCTCGTCTCGGAGACATTTTCTCCCCCATCCCCACGGATCCCCACGGTCCTCGCGGAGACCCCACAAGTTTATTAAAATTTAGTAAAAATATAAACTAAAATATAATAAAATTAGAAAAATATATAAAAAGTAAGACTAAAATTCAAAAGTTTAACATTTTAATATAAAAAATATAAATGTTAGTCTTACTTTTATATTTTAATATTTAGAAAGTATAAAAGTTAAAACAATTTAATATTGGCTAAAAGGTACTTTTAGTCCCTGCAAATGTCAAGAAAATCCAGTTTAGTCCCTGCAATTCCAAAATTTTTAAAATAGTCCCTGCAATTAGTAAACGTTACTACTTTAGTCCCTGTTGTTACTACTTTAGTCCTCGCAATTCCATTTAAAAGGTACTTTTAGTCATCATGAAATGTCAAGAAAATCCAGTTTAGTCCCTCCTTTGTTAAGAGTAAAGTAACAGCAGGGACTAAAGTAGTAACGTTTACTAATTGCAGGGACTATTTTAAAATTTTTGAAATTTCAGGGACTAAACTGGATTTTCTTGACATTTACAGGGACTAAAAGTACCTTTTAGCCTTTAATATTTTGTTAATATTTTAAATTAAAAATACTTATAAAAAGACTAAAAAAATTAATTACTTATAACTTAATATATATCTATAATAAGAATATTTATGTAATATATTCGGGGGGTATGATCCCCATCCTCACTTTAACTGCGGGGGGGATTTTATCCCCCATCCCCATTTTCCGCCCACGGAGCTCCATTCATGGCAGTCCCCGCGGGGATCCCCACTTGTGGATAGAAATTGCCACCCCTATCTTCATCATTCCCAAACCATGACTCACCCATTTTTCTCAACTACTCACTCGTTTCTCATAAATAAAACTTTCAACATCTCCAACACACAGTCACTCATCGGTCATTCCAAAATCAAAACAAATCCTTCTCACTCATAGCACACTCACACTCACCTCATATTTTCTTCGCAAAATTACACCAGGAGTCCTTTTAAGTTATTTAATTGCAACAAGTTGCTCCTTTAAGTTTTTTTCGTATCACTTAAGTCCTTTAAGTTATTCAATTGTAACAAGTTGGTCCTTTAAGTTACATAATCAGTACATCATTAGTCCTTTTTCATTTTCTGTTAAAAAAACTCAATTCGCACTAACAGAGCTGACGTGGTTGTGACAGAGCCTATATGTCATCTGTCTGGTAACAATTTTGTCATTTAAGACTACCGTCATTTAAAAAATTTAGTCCTTTCAACTTAAATGAAAAAGAAGATGAATCATCCATTTTAAAAAAAAATTAAGTTAAAAGTTCCAAATTATTACATTACAGTAGTCTTAAAAGACCAAATTCTTACAAGATAAATGATAGGTAGCCTCCGTCACGGCCACATCATCTCTATTAGTGTGAATTGAGTTTTTTTGTAGTAAAAATGAAAAAAAGACTAACGATGTACACATTATGTAACTTAAAGAACTTAAGTGTTACAAAAAAATTTAAAGGACCAACTTGTTACAATTAAATAACTTAAAGGACTTCCGGTATAATTTTGCCAATTTTCTTTCATATTTTCCTCTCTCAAGCTCAAATACGACCCTCATAACTAATCCTCTTTGTCTCTCGGTTTTCTTCTCTCCGAACGCACATGGCTTCATTCTTGAGCTATGATGCACGGATACGTTAATCTTGCTGCCGTATGCGTGTCGGATACGTATCCGACTCGGACACACGCGGACAAGGTTCTAAATAGCGGTTGCGGTCACGTCGCGTTACGGTTTTTGCGATTTCGGCTATTGCGGTCGTCGCGGTGTGAATTAATCACAAAATTTAATTAAAATGATTTGTCGCGACCATTTTGTCGCTGTAACGGTCACTACCGAGACAATTTTGTCGCGGTCGTTTTCGGCGTAACGGACCATTTTTTAGAACCTTGCGCGCGGATACACTGTAAATACGTATCAATAGAGTATCCAAAAGTACTTTTTTTAAAAAAATAATAAATAAAAAAACTGATACGGCTCAGATACGAATGATTGCCGTAACAGAAGGGGAGGAAGCTACTCAGTGCGGTGCTAGCGGTGCTTCTTTATTGGTTTAACGTGAAGCTTCTTCACGTAGCCAACACCAGTAACAAATTCGCCATCGATTTATCCTCTATTTTCCTTCCACTGTTTTTCCTGGACGGTGGCAGTTTTGGTAGGAAGAACCACTCAACCACTGTTATCAAGACCCACTATTTATTTTATATTATAATCCCTCTTTATAATTACACTATCGCCTTTATGCAACGTTTTAAGCGGCAATCTTTTGATCAATGTTGAGCTAATACATGTATGTGCATCACCTATTTAATGTATGGTATGGTATGGTATGAGTTCAGGCAATTGTTATTCATTTCACAAAAGGGATGTGTGTGGTGTTTTGGTTCGACATGTATGTGTGTTGTTCATAGTGTGTTTGTTTCAGCTTGTAATCAATGTTGGGTGGTTGTGTCATACCACCTAAGCTAGAAGTGTTTATAGATGGCACGTGCTATATACACAAAACAGTGGTGAGACTGAGATGTAATTATGTCCTATGGAAGGAGTGTAATTTACAGTCTGTGTATTGCCAACTTAGTCATCCGAGCATGAGGTGACGTATTTGCAGGCCCAGTCACGTCAAAGGAATACACGACGGTGAGCTTCTTTACTGCATCTTTGTGGAAAAATCACAATAGGCTTGGACTGCGGTTTTTGTTTCACCAACTAAATCGCAAGTAACACTAAGACTTATTAACTTACAATCATCCTTACAAACTTACTAGCTCAAATCTAAGTAAAACTCAAGTCTCACTCACATAGTAGCTCAAATTTAATTAATTCTTTGTCTCACTTACAAGCAATCCATTTTGTTATGTTATATTTAAAAATTACAATAAAACATTTAATTCAATTTCTTTTAAACATGGTCTTAACTATCTTAAAAGAATTGAAAAAAAGTAATTTATATACTACATGTTGTAATATAGCTTATTTCACAAAACAAATGTAATATAGAATAAGTGCAGGGGCTTTTCAGTAATTGTACATTTTATACATAGGGGCATTACAGTCACTACAATGTAAAAGGGAAAGTAATAAAATCCCTTAAAAACTAATTCGGTTGTAACAGTTACTTTAAATATATACAATTCTGTTTTTTTCTCTCAACGAATATCTCTCTCTCTCTGATCTTGCTCTCTATCTCTCTGTATTTTCTTGAGTGAATGTGAGATCATCAATGGTGATATTGATGTTTCAACATGGTATCTAGAGCTGCGTTTTAGGAAGAGGGATCTTGGGGAAACACGAGTGAAGTGATCCTTTCGGTGAGGTTCGTGAATTTGATCCTGTTCTTGTGATTCACATTGAATTGCAAATCAAGATCAAAAACGAAATCGATCTTTCTTGATTTCGTGGGTTAGGGAAACACGAGAGATTGAGTGATCAGAGTGAAAAGAAGATGAACGGAGGTAGCGGTGGCCTGAACACGAAGTTGCCGGTTTTCGATGGAAACAATTTGAATCGGTGGTCGATCCAAATGAGGGTCTTGTTCGGTGCGCAAGACGTGTGTGAATTAGTGGATGATGGCTACACGCCGGTGGGGGAAGAGGCTACGGAGGCTCAACGGAATGCGCAACGAGATACAAGAAAGAGGGATCAGAAGGCTCTCTTCTACATTCATCAGTGCGTGAATGAAAAGGTGTTTGAAAAGATTGCAGAAGCAAAATCGGCCAAGGCTGCTTGGGATATTCTAGTGCGTTGCTATGGCAGAGATGACACAGTGAAGAAGGTAAAACTGCAGTCACTAAGGAAGACATATGAGAATTTGAACATGAAAGAAGGGGAGAAAGTTGCTGACTACGTGGTGAAGGTCATGGAAATCACAAACAAGATGAAGACATGTGGTGAAGCAGTGACAGAACAAATGATCGTTGAAAAGGTACTTCGTTCTTTAACTGCTAAATTTGATCACCTTAGGGTAGCTATAGAGCAATCTAAGGACACAAGCACAATGAAAATTGACACACTACAAGGTAGTTTAGAAGCACATGAATTGCTAGTAGATTCTAGAACTGTAGAAAAGGAAACAGAGCAGACACTTAGAGTATAAGTTGTAAAGAAAGGAAAGGGTGGTAATGACTCTAATTGGAAGGCAAAGAAACAGGCTTGGCTAGAAAAGAACAAGAAAGTTAGCAGTAACAATAGCAATAAGGGTGAATCATCAAATGCTAGTGGAAAAACCAGTAAGAATTTTCATAGAAAGAAGGGTGAATTTGACAAGAAACATGTTCAATGCTTTAATTGTGATAAGTATAGACACTTTGCGGATGAGTGCTTGTCCAATAAGGATAATAAGAAAGAAGAAGCAAATATTGCTAAGGGAGACAGTGATGATGATGAACCAGTGATGCTAATGGTCACTACAACTGAGGATGGTACAATAATTGAGATTTGGTATATGGATACGGGGTGTTCCAACCATATGACCGGGAACAAACAATGGTTGATCAATTTTGATGGGTCTAAGAGGACTAAAATTAGGCTGGCTGATGGAAGGTATCTAAATGCAGAGGGAATGGGAAGCGTTCTGGTAAAATTAAATGATGGCAGCAGTGTGCTAATAGAAGAAGTATGGTATGTGCCTACAATGAAGGGAAATCTCATGAGTGTAGGGCAATTCTTAGAGAAGGGATATTCTGTGACCATGGAGGATGGTGAGATGATACTGTATGACCAGAACAAAAGGAAAATATTTAGGTCTCCACTTGAGAAAAATAGAACCTTCAAGGTAAAAGTTGAAGCAGGTGATGCTGAATGTCTTAGTGCAACCGAGTGTGATGGTGCACTATGGCATAAACGATATGGACACCTAAACTATAGGAGTTTAGGCCAGTTGAAGTCTAAAGAACTAGTGAATGGAATACCAGAAATGACTGTAAGTGATAGAACATGTGAGGTGTGCACAAGAAGCAAACAAGCAAGACTACCATTTGCAGCTGAACTACCTAATAGAGCAACTCAGGCTCTAAGTGTAGTACATTCTGATGTTTGTGGTCCACTTGAGGTACCCTCCCTAGGTGGCAACAAATATTTTGTGACATTTATTGATGAATTCACAAGAATGATATGGGTCTATCTGATTAAGCATAAGAGTGATGTGCTTGAACAGTTTAAGAAATTCAAGGCCTATGTGGAGAAACAAAGTGACTGTAGAGTGAAGATTTTAAGGAGTGATGGTGGTGGAGAATATAGCTCCACAGAGTTCAAGAGATTATGTGATGATCATGGCATTGAACATGAGTTTACCCCACCCTATACACCTCAACACAACGGTATAGCTGAAAGAAGAAATAGAATGATACTTGATATGGTAAGATGCATGCTTAAGCAAATGCAATTACCTAACACACTATGGGGTGAAGCTGTGTCTACTACAGTGTACGTATTAAATAGGTGTCCTACAAGAAAATTGAAATATAAGGTGCCACTAGAGATGTGGAGTGGTAAGAAACCAGATGTAGCACATCTGAAGGTGTTTGGTGCTTTGTGCTATAAGCACATTCCAGATGCTAAGAGAAGGAAATTGGATGACAAGAGCTGTCCAATGATACTTGTAGGATATCATTCAACTGGAGGCTACAAACTATATTGTCCTACCACAAATAAAATTGAAGTTAGTAGAGATGTGGTCATAAAGGAACAAGAGAGGTGGGACTGGAATTCAAAGACAGCAACATTAGTTAGCACTGATAATGTTGTACTTGAGGAGGACCTTGATGAAACACAAGTACAAGAAGAGGAACCTGATTTAATAGTAAACGAAGAGCAAGAACCTATGCAGCAAAGTGAGAGTGATTCAGGAGGTTCTGATAGTGAAGTGCAGAGACCAGAAAGACCAAATAGACAAAGAAATCCACCTGCAAGACTTGCTGATTTTGAATTGATTGGTGATGATCAAATAAATAGTGAAGGAGACTTGATTCATTTTGCAATGCTAGCTGACATAGAGCCACTAAGTCACACAGAAGCTATGAAGAGTGAGGTGTGGAAAAGAGCTATGAAGGAAGAATTACAATCAATAGAGAAAAACAAGAGCTGGAAACTGATTGTACTACCTCCAAACAAGAAAGCAATAACAGTGAAATGGGTTTATAAAGTGAAATTAAATCCTGATGGAACCATAGCTAGAGATAAGGCAAGATTGGTTGCTCGAGGGTTCTTGCAAAAGGAGGGTCTGGATTATACAGAAGTATATGCACCTGTGGCTAGACATGAATCAATTAGGTTGATCATACCTCTAGCCTGTAGCAAAGGTTGGACATTGATGCATCTAGATGTGAAATCGGCTTTCTTGAATGGTCCATTGGAGGAAGAAGTCTACATTACACAGCCTCCCTGTTTTGAAGTAAAAGGTAAGGAAGAAATGGTGTATAAGTTGAATAAGGCATTATATGGCCTTAAACAAGCTCCAAGAGCTTGGAACAAGAAGATTGATGGCTTCTTCTCTAAGTGTGGATTCAAGAAATGTTCGGTTGAATATGGAATTTATGTGAAGACATCTAATAAAGGCAATATGATCCTAGTTTGCCTTTATGTGGATGACATTCTTCTAACTGGTGATAGAGATGATGAGATAGACACTGTGAAGAAGAAACTAATGACTGAATTTGAAATGAGTGACCTAGGTAAGGTTAATTACTTTCTGGGTATGGAATTCCTCTACACTCCTAGAGGTATTGTGTTGCATCAAAGAAAGTATGCAACTGAGATATTGAAAAGATTCAATATGACAGAGTGCAAAACAGTGTTAACTCCTGCAGAAGTGAATCTGAAGCTTGAAACTGATGAGAATGGTGAATGTGTTGATCCTACTATATATAAACAACTAGTAGGATCTTTGAGATATTTGTGCAACAAACGTCCTGATATATGCTATGCAGTAGGCATTACTAGTAGATTCATGGAAAAACCTAGAATGTCACACTTCATAGCAGCATCAAGGATTTTGAAGTATGTAAGAGGAACATTGAAGTATGGTGTGATGTTCCCAAAAAAATCAAACCAGCAACATTCTGATCTTCATGGTTACTCAGATAGTGACTGGTGTGGTGACAAAGTGGATCGTAGAAGCACCACAGGCTATGTCTTTATGTGCTATGGAGCACCTATATCTTGGTGCTCAAGAAAGCAACATGTGGTTGCACTTTCTTCTGCGGTTGAATACATTGCGGGAGACTCACTGCAACTCAACAAGTTTCGGTTGAGATCGATCTTGAAAGAGTTAAAAGCTGCTGATAATGCTCCAACAAAGTTGCTGATAGACAACAAATCTGCAATCATGCTTGCTAAGAACCCAATTTCACATGGGAGAAGCAAGCACATAGAAACCAAGTTCCACTATTTGCGTGACCAAGTTGAAAGGAAGATCTTAGAGGTTAGCTACTGCAACACACAAGTGCAGATTGCAGATGTGCTCACCAAAGCACTTAAAACAGAACAGTTTGTGAAACTCAGGCATGATTTAGGGGTTACATCATTTGAATAGCTGTAACATTAGTTCTGATTGTGTATCATTGTAAATTGCATCCTCAGAACTGTTTTGATTTGTGAAAATTAGGGGAGGATGTTGTTGTAATATAGCTTATTTCACAAAACAAATGTAATATAGAATAAGTGCAGGGGCTTTTCAGTAATTGTACATTTTATACACAGGGGCATTAAAGTCACTACAATGTAAAAGGGAAAGTAATAAAATCCCTTAAAAACTAATTCGGTTGTAACAGTTACTTTAAATATATACAATTCTGTTTTTTTTTCTCTCAACGAATATCTCTCTCTCTGATCTTGCTCTCTATCTCTCTGTATTTTCTTGAGTGAATGTGAGATCATCAATGGTGATATTGATGTTTCAACACTACATATATTAGAGAACATATTTTCGTAAAGATTTATGTTAGCCGTTTTTTATGTTAGTTAACTAGTATGTAACCCGTGCGATGCACGGGAAACAATTTCAGTTTAAAATATGAAGTTTAATTAAATTTTTGAAGGAAATAAATATAGTTGACGGATGAAAATGCTAATATTGATTATATGTAATTGGTAACACGTGAAATTAAATAGTGATTTTAAAATTAATATGGTTATTTGTATATGTTGTAATCTAAAAATGAGTAATTCTATAGGTTACTTATGTTTATGGAGATAATACATAATGTCAGATCAATGCTTAAGCAACATAATTTGTTAGGAAAAAAACATAACTATATGGTAAGGTTTGTTGTTATTTTAAATTTGTTTGATTATTGCTAACAGTTACTACTATTTGTGAGAAATTCAAAGGTACAGAATTTAGATTTAATAATTTATTGTAAAGATTAAGTTTTTCACGATTCATTGATACAAAATGTTGACTAATGACAGACGAAACAATAATATAAACAATAATTTATATATAAAATATTTACATATTTTATATGATTTTTTAACATATAATTTGTGGCTAGTATAGGAACAAACACAGTCTTTTGCAACAAAAAAAAAGAACAAACATCCAATTTGGAAGGTTCATTCGTTAGGGTTTTTTGTTGTTGTGATCGCTTCTCACGCTACTCACCACTACCACCGTTTTTGGTAGACAGTCGATAGCTAGCATCCTTTCTTAGCAACCAATCGTCCTTCTTCACTACAAGAAATTTGTGATTTACCGGCGGCCGGAATCCGCCGGTAATAACAAAAAGCCGCAGGAAAAATGTCATTACCGGCGGATTTTTTCCGCCGGTAAAAACGTCGGACGTAATGTTTACCGGCGGCTTTTCCGCCGGTAATTTCGGCGGAAAAGCCACCCGATAAACACAAAATTCCACCGAAAAAAAAAAAAAATCCGCCGGTAATGACACAAATTCCGCCGGAAATTTAAAAAAAAAAAAAACCGTCGGTAATGTAAAAAAGCCGCCGGTAATTTAAAAAATCCGCCGGTAATTTGAAAAAAACCGCCGGTAATGACACAAATTCCGCCGGAAATTTTTTAAAAAAAAAAAAAACCCGCCGGTAATGTAAAAAAACCGCCGGTAATGTAAAAAAGCCGCCGGTAATTTGTTTTATTTTTAAAAAAAATGTTTTTAATTTTTAATTTTTTTACGGCTGGTAATTTATTTTATTTATTTAAAAAAATCGTTTTAGAATTTTTAATTTTTTTTAATATTTTTAAAATTGAAAAATCATTTTAAATTATTTTATTAATTTTTATTTCAACGAATAAACTATTTTCGAATTAGTTTTTTAATTTTTTTAAATTATTTGAATTATTTATTTATTAAGAAGTAAGTAAAAAAATGTAGTAGAATATGAATGAATAAAAATGAAGAAGAGTATGAGAAGTAAGAATATAGGAGAGAATGAGAATGAAGATGAAGAAGTGTAGAAGATATATGAATGAATGAGAAGGAAGAAGAAAGAGGAAATGTAGAAGAAAGATATTTAGGAGAGAATGAGAATGAAGATTAAGAAGTGTAGAAGAAGTAAGAATATAGGAGAGAATGAGAATGAAGAAGAGTATGAGAAAGAAGAAGAGTATGAGAAGTAAGAATATAGGAGAGAATGAGAATGAATATTAAGAAGTGTAGAAGAAATATGAATGAAAGAGAAGGAAGAAGAAAGAGGAAATGTAGAAGAGAATGAGAAGGAAAGAAATGAGAAGAGTGTAGGAGAAAATTTTATTTATAGACATTTTTGAACGGTTCCGGCGGATTTTTGAACATTACCGGCGGATTTTTAAAAAAAAAAAAAAAAAAAAATTTCAAAATCCGCCGGTAATGTTTAAAAATCCGCCGGAAATTTACCGGCTGAAAAAATCCGCGGAATGCACCAAATCATGCGGAAATTTACGGCGGACAAAATCTGCCAGATTACGTGAATTTCTTGTAGTGCTTGTGCGGTGATTTTTTTGCTTCACCACCCTAAAATTACCATCGATGATTAGTCACAGCACTAAGAACAGCCATTTGCATTAGATTAGAGCCAATCGTCCTCCTTGTGCAGAGAAGAGATCAGTGATAGAAGGCCATTTGCATTAGATTAGAGCCACTCTAGCTAAAGAGTAGGCTTAAGACGTTTTGTCCAGCGAAATGGGAATTCAAAGTGCTCAACATGTTTAAGTGATACATTATAATCTTAGTAACCACCTGTAAAAACACAAAAAGAGAATTAAAACATATTAGCTTCCATAAAATTTTATATCATTCATTGAAAGTTAGATGTGCGCTATAGAGTTAAGTAATATATTAAATACATGTCAGAATTATTGAAGAAAAATTGAAAGCATAAATCTAACAAAACAAAAACCCCCCAAATAAGCAAATTCTTTAGGAGAATAAGAGTATGCAACAGAGTTGTGATATCTAATAGAATAAAATAAACTAAACAAAAATAATAATGAAATGAAACAAAAATATTCCTTTCTTCACACAATCACAACATGGAAGCTTTAATATTGTCTCAGATGAAAATATATTCAAATATGGTGAACATTAACATTTGTAGAGCAACTAAAACATACAAAAAAGTAAAATAAAATAAAAAAAAACAAAATTGAAAATTATAATATAAGCATTCCAAATAGAAGTGTGTTTTTACACGTGGAGAAATCCGAAACAATTGAATGTTTCAATATCCCATCCCAAATTGAAGCACTTCAAGGACATCATTTGAAGCACCAATCTCACGCTTAATGATTCAATTAGTTGCAATAGGTTGATATCAATAGCAAACAACGAATATATCAAAATTAAAATTACATTATCTATCTTTTCTAAAGAACTCAGCTTTGAAATTGAAGTTTTTTTTTTTGGTCGAGCTTTGAAATTGAAGTTTCACCCATACTCCTTAACCTAAGTGAGGTCATATTGAGCTGATATTTTTTTTGCAAGTGAAAAGGGCAAACTCCATAATCATCATTAAAGTAAATGCGTTATAGAGTTTGTTATGTTTGTAAATGATTTCAAGATGTTTGAGTCTTCCTAGTAATGGTATCAAAATCAGCTTGCATATTACTCATATAAGCATTTAGAAGTTCTCACAACCGGGCTTCTATGTCAACGCATAAATAATGCACCAAATCCCAAAGTTACAATCAACCTTACCATTAAAAAATTACACTAAAAGATAAAAGATGTCACTAAAAATTAACCTCAACAATTGAACTTGTTCCAACTTTGATACCCTTTGATACCGAGTTTGAAATTGGCATTGAGAGGATTTGTTGTAACCTTTTATAATTTTATAATAAATGAGAGCAACAACTACATATCTAAGGCAAATAAATTATCTATAGTAGCAATAATAGTCTTGTTGAGAGCAACAACACATATAAAAAACACAGAAAAAGAACCCTCAAAAGGAGAAGTTTTCAGTCTTATTGGAATTCATTGTTTGCTCTTTCTCCTCTGATTTTTATGCATACAATGAAAGTAAGGTCGTTGGATGCAAAATCTGCAACAATGACAGATGAAGAAAATGTAAAATAAAGTAAAGCTGCAAACTGAAATTGTTACAGATAAACTCAAAAATGTTAAAAATACTTTTGGATTCATCAAATTCTTTACTCAACGAAACCAAAAGAAAATGTTAGAAATCTACATGGTTACTGACATAAAATGGAGAACCTAGATAAGAAACTCGCCCAGAGACAATAAGAAGAAAGACACACCTCAAATTAGTATTGAGCCTTTCCAAAAAGTGGTAACCTGTTGAGGTCTTATTCTGATATTATTTCTGATAAGGATAATAGGTATTTGTACTAATACTATGTACGGTGAACTGCCGTATTAAAAATATAAATTTGAAAATCTTTGAATGCCATTGAATATATTTTTTGAAATTTGATTTTCAGAATTTATTGCAGAAAGCAATGTTATGCTAATGTAATTTCTGGTCAACAAAACATAATACCTATTAGTAATTGGCCCCAAAAAGTTCCATACTTGTGGTTTAAATACGAAAACCTCTCAATGCAATTGATTAGCAAATTTAATTTGAATTTTTAATTTTGGTAGTCAATCCATATTTGTTAAGTAGGAAATATTTTAATGCAATTATTTTGAATTTCGAATTAGTTTATATTAATTATAATTATTAATTATACTACTTATATCATGATCTTAAATGTGTAGTTCCTTTCTATTAGTTTAAATATTAATGTAATATCCGCCAATTCGACTACGATGTCCAATTATGAAATTTTCTTTGGACAAATAACATAATATTTTTATTACTAGATAGAAAATTTAGTTTTCACTTTTGTCATATTTTTTTCTCGCGTCGTCAAAATAATTTTGTACAAAATGTATAATTATTATTTGTGGTCAACAAAGGAGAATTTCTACTATTAATTTTATTTTTTATTTCAAACTTATTGTTTAGATTTGGAAAACTATGGATACCATTAAGACTTCTAGTTCATATCCTGGATGCAATTGAATAGCATATATCGACTCTATTATTTACGCAAAACAGAATAATAAATCATAACATAACTCTTCAAATATTTCGATTACAAATTTAATGAATCATAACATAAAGAGTTTTTGAATTTTATTTATTTTTTAATTTCCTAATATATACTAACTCGGTTTATTCCATTGTAGGCGTGGCGAATAGGATTAACATTTATTATTTGTTTCTCAAATTGAAGTATGAATGACACCTAGGATAATTGGCTTTGAGAAACATTTTTCTTTGTATTATTATTATTATTATTATTATTATTATTATTATAGATAGATTAAAGTGTAATAAAAATTTGTAAATGGATTATCTAAATCTGCACGATACATATGTGAAGGATGTAAAATTTATCTTCCTATGGTTAATTTTATTTTTAGTTTATCAAATGTGGTTTTTAAACTTTTATGTAAAATTTAATGGTCAATAGTATCATAATAAATATTACACCCCATCAAAAACCGATTTTCACCAACAATGTCACTTTCACTCAAGCGTGAAATTACTTTTTTGAGACATCAAAACCTATTTGATTTTACCATATTGCTAACCTACTTTGTATGCTATGTTTATGTGTAAACCCATTTTTGTTCAAATAAATCTATTTCTCGTATCTTTCCAACACAAATCAAATAAGTTGATAAACCATTGATATGCTATATTTATACCAAAATTTTCGAAAAAAAATATAAATCAAATAATAAATTCATGACAAAAAATGACTATTTTCATGTGCGAATAGCATGTTATTAAAATCATTGATACATACCGATAGTAAAACTGATTAGACTTGGATCATTAAAATATAAATTATAGTGCATGACATGTCATTTCACATTCTATCGAAAGCCAACTTAAGCACAGCCTCAATTTTTGATTCGCAATTATCTAGAGAAACCTATCGTAACAACCATCAAATTATGTTTCTTCTCATTTCTCTACGATTAAGTAGTAGATACACGCTGTCATAATTTTCATCCTTAGTCTTTTGTGGAATTAAAATTGAAGGAGTGTAATAAATGTTTCTACAACCTGCATCACAAAATTATCTTCAATTTTGACCAGAGTAGTTTGGAATGATTCGCAAACTAACAATGATAACACTAACCAAGAAATTTGTCATTGGAAAACAACATGGAATAAATATACCAAAATACCAGAGATCTTTCCCCCTTTCATTAGCATTGATCTCAACAATTTTGCTAGAAAAGTTAAGAAGCCGGCCTAATGGTCAATATGTGATTTGACTAACAATATAACTTTTATATTTATGAAAATAATAAAAAGAGAAAATTTACTATAAAAATTATGGGAAGCTCACGAAAAACTTTTATTAGTTTTCATAAGCGGGTGGTCATCTTGCAAAATACACTTGTTAGCATAGAACTGGAAAATGAGAATGAATTCATTTAGTCTCCAACATACATGCTCAGTTCCTAGACTTAAGCTTTGTGTACTAAAAACAAACCATATATTTAAAGCACATAGGGAGAGGATTAAACATTCAGTAATAAAACCAATTAACATAAAAAGAAGTCATTGTAAACCCTCTTCCAAATGTTTGAGTAACCGAAAAAATTAAGAATAGATCCACCATAAAACTTAGAACTGTCTAGTGAAGCACAACCATATTCGACATCAATGCAGTAGAACCTTCTCAAAAGCAGCCTTGTTGGAAAATATTACATGATTCCGTGTTGTCTTAACCTTATCTCCATGCATATATCTAATTGTTGATTTGATAAAGATTATCTATTTTATTATCTAATAAAGGGGAAAAAATTGTTGATCGGTTAAAACTTATGTAGCAGTCAAAGGAAGTTACTAACATGGAAGTTGCATGGAAGCTGATAAAGGGGAAAAAAGCAAAAGAAAGTAAAGAAACTTGCAGTTGATACCGCTGACAACAGAAAGAGAAACTTTCTTAGTTGCTTTGATCTTCATGCACCTGCCTTGTGGAGCAATCCGGTTTACATGCTCTACCTATCACCTAGAGCGGTGCCTTCTTTCAATCACACGATCACCGTCTCCATCAGCCAGAAGCGTTGCTTGGTGCCACTCTCGTTGTAAAGAATACCCGTTATTTATATCAAAGATGGAAAGTAAATATGGAAATTTCTTAATATTTGATTTGACTTAAATGGAGTTGAGGTAAACTCAACGTATATATATGACCTCAAAATGGGTATTTATGAATTAAAAAAAAAAAAACGGTCCTTATAAAAGTTGTTTTGTATTAATAATTAGTAATTATTAATAAATATAAATCGTAACCGATGGGAAAAGCAAAGAAACGAAATAGCCAAAATTTGGGACATAATTGTATCAGATTGCCAAAAATTTAAGGTTCATACATTGTGGTTCAAATAGGAGTATTTATTCCTTTTCATATATATATATATATATATATATATATATATATATATTATGTACAATTATTCTTATAGAATATTAATATATATTATGTAAATGTTTTAATTATCAATCAATGTTTTGCGTTACACTCTATTTGGTAACCGATCATAATAAAAGGGTGGAATGTAACAGCACCTTGTGTTAGCTTAGAATTTGAAATGGCTAGAAGGATAAAACAAAAATTAGGCGTAGAATACATGGAAAGAAAAAAACCGAAAAATATCCTTTAAACTTTTCGTTATATTATGTTATTACGGCAAACACCCTTTTTTATAATTGGAGATGATGGTATGATGTGGATCAATGAACCCATAGGAAGGTGCCATGTTGCATTAGCATTGAATGTAAACAGCAAGAAGGTGCCATGGGGCGGTTATAGTTTTTAAATATGTTTGTATTGTTGTGTTGACAAAAGTAAAGTTGTCTAGGTGGACTATATTTTGTGAACAATAAATCAATTGTGATTGATGTGGATGGCATACAGTGATGACACATCAATATTTGTACTTTGAGATACCTATATAATTGTATTATTATATGATATGATTTTAACTTCGTTTAAAATTATGTTTTGTCTTGGAAAAAATCGAACTGATCCAAATCGTATTGGTTTAACCTTGCGGTTCAGTTCACTTTTTGTCTCAAAATCGAACCAAACTACACCGCGAACACTCTAATTTTTAACTAATATTTTATAATGTTTTACCGGATATCTTACTATCTTAGTCTGTGGAAAAAATCTATTTATTATTTATGTGTATAAGAGTTATCAATTAGTTGGATCCAACCCCAACTATTTTAGTTTCCAAATTTTTTCATCTCAATATCCGTATGGTATCATATATCTAAGCCTTTTAGTCGATAATATTTTAGTTAGTAGTTATTGCACATTTCATATATCTGAGCTTCTTAGTCTGTAACATTTCATATAATAAGTAATATATGGGCTCCCGAGTCACGAGTTGAAGCTCAAGGTGGGTGTCCCAGTCATGCTTCTAAGGCATGTTGATCAAATTGCAGGCCTATGCAATGGCACACGCCTACTGATCACTCACCTTGGTAGATATGTCCTTGAGGGGAAAGTTATATATCGGGTCGCAACATTGGTTTCAAAGTTTATATACCTCGCTTATCACTTACACTGTCAGATATGCGAATCCCATTTAAGTTTCAGAGTAGGCAATTTCTCATTGGAATATCTTTTGTAATGACAATTAACAAAAGTACGGGTCAGTTTTTAAAACATGTTGGTTGTATTTACCGAGCCCTATTTTCTCGCATGGGCAACTATAAGTTGCTCTATCCAAGGTAACCTCAAAATAAGGGCTACAAGTTTTGATTGCGCACAACGAAAGTGATTCACCAAACACTACGTCAAATGTTGTGCATCATGAGGTCTTCAAGAATGTAAAATAAATTATTAATGTAATTAAAGGTTGCATTTTTTAATATTATTATCAGTTAACTACTTAATACCTAATCACTACCTATATCGCTAATCCTAATTGATCATCATTTCGTAACCGGCCAGGCTCGTGCAGAGCACGGGTGTGTGTCCTAGTACTATATTAAAACCAATTTTGGCTTTGACCAATGCCGTGCTCTCCAATTAAAATACACGTTACCTTGCTTTTTTACACGTATTATGACTTTGTTTCTTATAATGATTCCAAACGTATCGTATCCTATATTTTCTAAGGAACAACGTATCGTCAGATCGGATACGTGATCGATCCGATACATGTATCGTGATCGGCATCATAGTTCTTGAGTCCCTCGTTTTACAGATCTATTTCAACAAAATCAGATCTATACATGCAATATAGGTAAGGTCTATTCCTTGCTTCCATGAGTCTCTCACAACCTCATGCATGACTAAAAGACAGACCCTCCAACCTTCCACTGCCACATTTCTCTTCCTTCTTCGGCCACTCACCCTCAACCACCTTCACTCTCTCGCTTTTTTCCATGAATGCTTTGTTTCTCACTCTCATCTCTCTACTCTTATCACAACTTCATGCATGTCCACTCCTGTCACTACAATCACCTCAACGGAGCAACGTCAGTCGTCTGACGGAGCAACAAAGATAGATTTGCGCCGATCTGTTGATTTGGTTATTCTTCTTCATGTTTTTTGTTATAAAAGATTCTTCTTGTGATAATCTTGTACTATTCATTTTTTTCTTCAATTTATTGAATTATTTTTAGTTAAATATTATTTTTGTGCAATACAATCTTTGCTATCAAAGAAGAAAAGTCAACAAAAGAGGCAAAGGAAAAGTTTTGATTGGGTGCGGTAAGAGCATCTTTAATGGAGAGAGTTTATTTGAGTGAACTAAGTTTATTTTTGTCGAGTCAAATTGGATTTGGATCTTCCACAGCAACCTCCCTAAAGCAGTTCTCTACAGCAAAATTATCAGCCCTTGGATGAAATCAACGGATGTGATATTAGATGTTAAATAAAAACAAAAAACCAATTGCACAACCTCCCAACTTCACGCGCACCCACCAACGCTTCGTACCCTTCATCTCTATCTCTTTTTTTTTTTTTGACAGAACCATCTCAATCTCTTAATTCTGCCATTTTTGGATTGTACAGTTTAACTCATTCTAAGATAATTCCATTTAAATTCTTTTTTTTTTTGACCGGTCCATTTAAATTCTTTTATGTGTCTCTTTTTTTCCATTTTTTTTCCTGTCTAGGATCTCATTAAGTAAGTGATGGGTTTTGATAAGTTCTAATTCACAGATGATAATGACTATAAATTGATAAAGAAGCAATTCATTGAAACCTTTGCTACCAGCAATGGCAACCACAACCACTGCATTCACCTTAGGGAGGTTATGAAGGTAATGAAGCGCTGGTGAGGAAGAACGGGTGCGCGTGAGAGGCTATACAATTTTATTAGTTTTTGTTTTATTATTTATTATTTATACCATCTAATATCACATCCGTTGATTTCATCCAAAGGCTGATAATTTTGCTGTAGAGAACTGCTTTAGGAGGTTGCTGTGGAGGATCTAAATCCGGGTCAAACTGTCGCAGTAGATTTAAAGGAATTTATAGTTATCTCACACTTAGTTTTTACTTCAATGGTAAGTGTTTATAAGCAATCATACATGACCCCACTTAATTATATATTTTAATCAAAAATGTTTTTTTTTTACAAAAATCAAGATTTTTTATAATTGATAAAAAATGGGAGAGAGAAATAGTTTTTTAATCTTTAGTAACCGGTGACTATTTTGTCACCAGCAACTATTTTTAAGCAACTTAAATTGTCACGTATGACAACTCCAATGCTAAACAACTATAAACACCACCGGCTACTAATTTTTAGTAACCTCAATAAGCAACCCCATTAAAGTTGCTCTAAAAGAGCCATTTCGCGCGAAACCGCGACTGCAGACCACTGCAGCGCGATATTCGCATTAAAAATAGAGATCACGTAACATAAATTAAATTAATTTGTTAATACATGATTTTATCAATTTGATTGCTGTAAATAAATTTGTTTAAATGTCGACGTGATGCTATTGCTGGAGCCTTTCAATTTACATCAAAAATAAATGCTATTTCCACCGTCCAATTTGACTTTTCTTCAAAATCAAACTAGTCTTTGAAAATCAAAACAACCTTAATTGGTTAATTGATACCATAATGAAGGAGTTTCAACACACGCTTATTGGCTTATCTAAAAAAAAAACACACGCTTATTTTGCGCCAAATATCAATCAATTAGTATCAATTATCATAAGAAATAGGCTTGAATCATAAAATTGTAATATCCTGCTTTTTCTTTCAGTCAACAATTTTCTTATTATTTCCACAATTAGTGTCAAATTGAATCAATACAAAATCGGATATATTAATTTTTTTTTGACCAAAAAATCTGTTATATTAATAAAAAGGCTTTTTCTTCCTAAGTCCATACAAATAATCAAATAAATGTAATTAATAAAATTTATTATTTCCGTTAAAAATAGTCAAATCCATTATTAAGATACTTAATTAATTTTTTTGATTTCAATAAAATTAATGAAATCAACTAATTCAGATTTGTAGACACTAATATTTTATACTCTTCTTTACAATTGATTGTGAACTATATATACAATGGCTAACAAGGAATGAAATCAAAGCAAATCACTAATCTTTTCATTGGACGAGAAAATTGAGAAAAGACAGAAATGACCACTTTCTCTTCTCTTGTGGTGGTTTTACTTTTATGCATTTCATCTTCCAATGCAATCAAAATTGTAGATGTGGAAACCATTTGCAAGAAAGTCACAAACCCTTCCTTTTGTTCAACTCTTCTCAACTCAAAGCCGGGTGCAAGAGATCTCATTAGCCTTGCAGAATATACCAATAATGTGGCTCGTGAAAACACAACCAACACAATCAATCTTATCAACAAGCTACTTGCACAAAGCGCCGGTAATGAAACAGAAAGATACTATTACGATACATGTTTAGAACATTTTAGTGACGAGGTCAGTGTCCTTGGTGACATTGATCATATTCAACAATATTTGAAGGAGAAAAATTACGATGATGCGTATATTAGTGCATGTGCTATCGAAGGTGATGTTAGTGAGTGTCTTACGGGAGATACACCAACTGTTCCTCCTATTCATGATACCTCTTTACTCTCAAAGTATGCTAATGTTGTCGTTCAGGTGGGTCAAATTCTTGTTAGCATATTTAGTTTTTTGAAAGAAGCCTAACTAATTTAAGGCACATGTCTAATTAATTATCGACTTTACACTTTCTTGAATAACAACATATTGCAATAAACGAGTCGCAATGTTGGTAGAAATATCTGAAGAATATTTTTTAAAATCATTTGATTCTCTTTAACTTTTGCTTCTCGAATTGTTGTTACAATAATATCCACTTATTCAATCTTTAGTTTGTACGAAAATTGTGAGAAAACGAGTGAATCTTTATTATTTGGATGATTGAAAATAATACAAGATGTCACTTGTTTTAGTTATTTATTTTTTTTTGTAGAAATGTGAAAAGAAAATAGGGAACTATGGATAAAAATTAGTAGTCTCATTTATAACTTGTGTGCCTTAATGTATTTTATATACTCGGTCGAGACTATAAAACACTTGTTTACGAAGTCTTGAATCATATATGATGACATGATGATACTTGAAAATGTATATTTTTTTTTTGTTATTAGTATCTTTTATCTTTTACTAGTATGCAACCCGTGCGATGCACGGGAAACAAATTTCATGCATAATATTAAATTTAAATATTTTTATGAAAAAAAAACCAACATAATTTTTTTAAAAAAAATAAATAAATAAAAGAAGTCAAAAAAATTGTATCTAAATTTAGTAAAGTGTAGTACCAACGAATCGTGTTAGTTGATTTTAATTTAGTATTTATGTACATAATATTTGTGACCCAACCCGCTTCCAATACTATGCTTAATGATCGTAATGTTGTCGCTATTAGGGAGTCTTACCGATTTTTCAAACACTGAAAGAATATAAATATTGAACATAGCTGAGACAAATTCGTTTCATTTTTTTTTGACAACTTTGTTTCATTTGATAATATAAGGTTTTTATAGATTTGGATTCTCTAAAGTGATCAACTTACTTTAGATTGTAAAATAAGTAACCTTGATAAGAAAACTAATGGTAATCTGTTTCTTTCAAGGGTTTTGGCTTAGTCCCTTCTTGGGCTCTTTTCCGACCTCTTTTTTTTGCAATATTTAGGGGAAGTCCCATGCTAACAAAATCATAAATGTGTTAGAGCTTACAACCATTTTTTTTTACAAACCCTTAATTTTTTATTAGTCGTTGAGATTAGTTACTTTTTAATCTAAAGTTCATTTCCCACTTCATATCGTTTTTTATTCACTTAATCTACCCATTTGGAGGTTTTGAAAAACCCATATATTATTTTCTTGTTGATCAATACACCAACACAATATTTATCAGAAAAAATATACCAAAATAATTTATCCCCTTTATTTTTTATTATTTTATTTTCTTTGTTTTATAAGAATCATTGCTGACAAATGTACCAAACAATCTTTAAACATTTTACATATCAAGTACACATCCATTATTGTTGAAAGAAGAGAGAATTAAAAAGACTAATAGAACTGTCAATCGTACCTTGATATACTCCCTTAATTCAATAAAGCAAATCAATAACATTACTATTATGCATTCTCCTAAGTTAGGTTTCAACGTTCATCTCAGAACATGAGCTATGTTTTCTTACATGTAGTGACTCTTCAATATTCCATAACTGACATTCATCACGATGTTAAAAATGTAAATTTTTGGTTTAAGCAGTATCCCGACCCCGACCCATGCGATGCAGTATCCCGACCCATTCCATAACTGGCATTTTATGTTTTCTTACATGTAATGACCTTCAATATTCCTCCGTATAATGTCTTCTAATTCAGCAACTCTCTGTTGTAAATAGCAGTAAAAATCATGAGTGGAAAAATGAAAAAAAAAAGTTTCAAAATCCAACTTTAACGGATAAAATGGAAATATTATCTTGCTATCAGCAACCCCAGAGAGATTATATTAGTAGAGTGGTTAGCTCCTTTGTTGTTTTCTCCTTCTCTTCATAGTCCCTCTTAAGATTATAAACATCATCTTGTTCTACAGCAAGACTGTTTAACCGTGGATAACACAAAGCATAGCAAAGGTACCAAAAAAAAAAAAATAGAGTAACCATTTGTATTTAACTATCTTGAAAGCAAATTCATGTAGATTTTTTATGCAATTCAAAATTCGATTTACTCCTCAAGGTTTTCAAAGCATCGTGTTCGGACTTGTGCACTCTAGAACAAACACGTTGAAACTTCACTAACAATACCCAAAATCAAAACCAAAAATTAAGTAGAAGAGAATAACTTTTGTCTCTTCAAAAACCTCCCTTGAAGCATGAAACAATGATCTTTATATAGTTGTACTCCTCTATCATCTTGTGGTCTTGGCACTCTTTCAACAAAAGTGCTAAAAAGTAGTATTAAAAATCAAAACGTTATTTAATAACAAAAATGTAACGTAAGTAAAAATGAAGAACATTCAATTAGAAAATTTGAACTCTTCAGTCAAAAAAAAATTATATAAAGTTGAATAAATTTTAATATGTAACTTACACACACTTGAATGCTAATAAATCTACCAAATGAGTTCATATTTTTTTACGTGCTTATTTTTTATGATAATCTGCTTAATGAGAATTGTTTAGTATATAAGTGTAGATTTGAGTAATGACAATTGAAAATTGAAACATTTTTTATTTGAATTAGGAATTAATGGTGAATATTAGGCCTCTCAAATTTGTGCAATATTTGTGATTAGGGAACAATTTGATTATTCTTAAAGGAAATAAGAAAATGATATGCAATCGTAGTTTGAAAACTAATATGTGACCAAATTGTAGAAAAATTAGCAATGAAACATGTTCACAACATCAAAGATGAAGAAATGTTGGACCTATTGTTGAAATAGGTAGCATTATTTACCGTCTTATTTTGAGACACTGTCAATAGCACCCATTCACGAGTCAACTTGTCATGAAAAAGCTACACCATCAATTGAACCATATTTTGCTAGTCAAATGAAAAAATTTAAAAACTTCAATCATGACTAAACATCCTCTTCATCTTCAACCTTGAGTAGTGAGCATAAAACCCTATAAATCAAACAACACCATCACAACAAATAATAAAAATCACAAATAATAATAATAATTAAATCAACAATAAAATAAAATCAATGCAAGTATTTTATTTATATATTTTCTTTAGTAATTGATCAAAAATGTCGCGCTTTTCTTTTGCAATATCAGTCATGCAGAAAGAGAACTGAGAAGGATTTGGAATAATTAGAAAATGGACTCGAACAAATATGCAACATGTTCCTAAGATATTAAAATTCAATGGGTAGAGTTAAGCTTGTTTATAAAAAATAGTTAAATATGTATAATTGACTGGTGTACTTAAAAGAAACTCAATATTCGATAGTTCAAGACTTCCTCTAAAGCTTAGTAAAAATTGATCTCAATGCAAGTAGGATTAGAGTATGGAGTAATTGATATGCTCATATTATTACATAATTCCATAATATTAACTGCACATCACCTTTTGCAGATCAATTATATGCCCAATGTTCAACTCTAATTCTATTTGCATTATATTGAGATCATTTTTAATTAACCAAGGAAAAAAAATAAAAACTCAAGAAGGAATGCTCATAAATAATTCTTGGAACTATTGGAGAATTCCTAACAACCAAGCATACAAAAAGCAACCCATCTAAATTTTGAATCGTCAAGCATTAGCCTGTTGTTTTTTGAGAATCTAAACAAACCCACAACGTCGTTTGTCGTTGTTGAACAGCTCCATTAGATCGCCGCAAGCCCTCCCCACATGCCCTCTCTCTCTCTCTCTCTCTCTCTCTCTCTCTCTCTCTCTTTCTCTCGTATCTCTTGCATGCGAATGGAGCACTAACCAACATGGAATAAAATTTTTAAGAGAGCACACCAAAGCAAAACCCACTATATGTATATCAGATATATAACGGCTGAACGTTGGCATTCAATCAAATGACATAAATGTATATTATATATAACATCTGAACGTTACTCTTTGAAAAAAAAACGTTGAAAAATAATTACAATAGGATTTGAATTATGAATTGATTGTCATCACTCAATAATAATCTTTAAAAATATCGCTTTTGTTTGGTTTTAATTCATTCCAAATTGACAAATCAAGCCAAATTAATGCAATATTGGCAAGTGACATGGATTGAAAAATCCAAATAGGCCAAAAAATAGCAATTGCTTATGTGGAGGGGCCGAGAGGTTGACACCTAGGATTTTCAAATTTGAGGAACCTATTTAAATGTATTATTAATAGATATATAAAAGTAAAATACGAAGTCCGCCAACAAATAATCATTTAAGCGATAAAAAGTTTGTCAAAATAGAAGATATTCCCAATGAAAGCTTTAATTGTTTACACTTCGGTTCCTAAATTGCAATGATTCAAGTTTCTTCTCATTCTCAATGCAGACTTTCATGTTTTATTGATACTAGTATACTTGCCCGTGCGATGCACTGGAAACATTTCGGGTATATTGGTCATTATAAAAATACAATTTATTAAATTCTTAAATGTCTCACCCACACGTATATGTAGCATTATTTAATTGATTTATGTTTGTCACATAGTTTAAAGACATTTTTTATAATGGATATACTACATATTGAGAGCTCATTAAAATCTTATTTAATATTATCCCTCGGTTAACATTTTACTATTTTCTTTGGCAAAATTTAGGTGTAAATTAGGGGTGTTCAAAACCGAACCAAACCAATAGGAAAATCGCAAACCGAACCAAACCAAACCGAAAACCGCAAAAAACCGCTTTTGATCGGTTTTGTTCGGTTCTTTTTTTCATTGCACCGCGCGGTTCGGTTCGATTCACGGTTTTGATTTCCGAAACCGAACCAAACCAAACCAAACTGCAAGTAACACTAAGGCTTGTTGAATTACAACCTTCCTTACTAACTTACTAACCCAAATGCAACTACATCCCAACTCTTACTCGCTTACAAACAATCCATTATGTTATGCTATATTTAAAAATTACAACAAAATAATTAACTCAAATATTCTTTTAAACATTGTCTTAGCTATTTGAAAAAAAATTAAAAGAGTGATTTATATACTAGATATATTTGAGTAGATTTTTTCTTAAAGATTTGTGTTAGCCTTTTTTAAGTTAGTTAATTTTAACTCCGTTTTAAATTATTTTTGTCATGGAAAAATCGACTAATCGAACCAATCCAAACCGCATTGGTTTGGTTTGGTTCGGTTTTATTTACCTTGCGTTCGGTTTACTTTTTGTCTCAAAACCGAACCAAACCGCACCGCGCGAACACCCCTGTAAATCTCTTCATGTAAAGATAAATTAAATTTATTTATCATATCTTTGCTATCTAATTAGGTATGGAAATGGGATCAGGTGGGGCGGAGCGCGGGAAGCGGAAAGTACTCTCTGTCTCCACCTCCTAAGTTGTCCCCCCTCCCCATCTCCGATTAATGGTTTGGGTAGTTTTCCCCCTTCACCCACGTCCCCACAAATCCCCAAGGTCCCTACGGGACCCCATAAATTTATTATAAGTTAGAAAAACATATAAATTAAAATATAATAAAATTGAAAATATATATATAAAAGTAAAACTAAAAGACAAAACTTTAACATTTTAATATAAATAAAAATTAGTCATACTTTTATATTTTTAATATTTAGAAAGTATAAAAGTTAGAATAATTTAATATTTTAAATTTTAAATTAAAAACACAGATAAAAGACTAAAAAAATTAATACGTATAATAAAATATATATCCATAATAAAAATATTTATGTAATATATTCGAGGCGAGATCCCTTGGGATGGCAAAAAAAGGCACCCGTGTGTACCCGGGGGCATTATCTGCGATGAGTACGGGGCGAGTAGCTTAACGGGTACCCGAAGGTTTACTATACGAATAATTAGACTACCCGTCAATAAACTGGGTGGGTACAGATATTGAGATACTCGTGCCCGCGGGTACCCATACCCAAAATAAATATACTCATATGAAACTATTATTATTTATTTTAGTGTTATTTATCTTCTTTTATTAACTACAATAAGCTAAAAAAATGATAAAATAAATATATAATGAAATGCCTAATTTTTTATATGAATGAAGAGAAAAGATGGTGTGCAAAAGGTTAATTTTGTTTGGTATTTCAAATTTTATTTTCAAATATATATATATATATATATATATATATATATATATATATATATATATATATATATATCAATTAATATTGAAAGTATCCGTGGGTACTGTGGAAGAGATTGTACTAATGAGAAACCCGCTATGCGGTACTCACGCGAGTATGTGGCGCTACACGTATTATTTATATTAAATGTGTCGCGTAGTGGGTAACTACTACCCGTGTCCGCACCGCCTCGTTGACATCCCTGTGATCTCCGAGGCGCGAGTTCCTACGAGGTGAGGGGGTATGATCCTTGTGAACACTCAATTTTTAACGGTATTTTTGACATTTTCTCGAAAAATTATGAAAATATGCACTTTTTGGGTGTTTTATGCGTGTTTAGTCGTCGAATACGCTATTTTACTCGTTTTTGTCACTTTCGCATTATTTTTTTACCCTTTTAGGTTAAACAAAACAAAGATATATAATTGAAAAATTACAAAAATAGTAGATTTAAATGGTTTGTTTATTACAATGTTTTTTTACATTCATCCAAATAAAATAAATCTGAAAATGAAATTTAAATAGCAAAAAGGTCATAAATGAAATTAGGGTTTCAAGTAGCACTCTTAGTTGCTGCTGGGCCTGATTTGCACACTTCAGATCTGGGAAAAATTCAAAGCTCAGTCAAACGATAATTAAATGTCAAAACCTAATTTTTGAGTATAAAATACAGTCAAACAACACTCAAAAGAGGGACAGTCAGCAGACACGAAATTCGAGATCTGAGGAGTCTAAAATCAACCATCAGCAACCAGGAACAGTAGCTCATAAGCAAATTACAGATTCGTTTGGCATTAGAAGACCAGGTCGGTTTTTTTCATTTTAGTCCATAGGTTCTTGTTTGTTGCGGAGTGTATACATAGATCAGAATGCAATGGTATTATTAGTGTTTGCATTTTTTTTATGATATAAGATGTTGTAATGTGATTTATACGTGAACAACTAGTTTAAGCTTGAGATCTAAAATTTTCATGGTTATAAATGGACCAAAAAATTAAGTTAGGAGTAGCTTTGTTTTAATAAGAACAAGCCATTAAATAGAGGAGTTGATGTTGTTCAAATCAGACCATGAAGGAAAAATAGTAGTAACAGAAGGTGGAAAATGAGAGTGGGAATAGGAGAATAGAAAGAAAAAAAATCAAAAAAAAGAGATCATTTGAGGGTGGAAAATGGAGGCGCAAGCTTGTTTTTTCTCTCTCGTGACCCTCTCTCTCACAAGCGCATAAAGAATGGAAGGGGGATTGATTTAGGGATAGCTTGAATCAACAGATCTATGATTTTCATTTCATCAAAGAGATGGGCTAGGCCCAAACCATACACCCAAAGGTTACAACTAGTCCAAAGGTACCAAGTACCATAACACTAAACGGGCTTGTAATTGGACTCCAAGGTAGCTGATCATGAAGTTCCAAAGATTTTCACCATCATTCTCACGGTTCCCTACAAACTGTGCCATAGCTTGCAAAGCAAAGAACAAGAGCGTCGTTGCTCTTCCAAATCCATTTCAACTTAACACTGCAAAGATAAAAACGAAAAATCGTAACTAACCTAGCTACACTTAATCGTCAAAAGACACTAAAATCGACAACTTGGCGGACGGACGAATCGCTTCCGATACCACTAATGTAACACCCCAAATCTACCCGTTCATTTTATTAAAAATCAAAGTGCGGAAATTTAAAAACTAAGAATGCAATGGAGTGTCACATTCGACAATTAAAATCCAAACAATGTGAAATCGAATAAAACGTGGAATCCTTCAATTGAGTTTACACCACCAAAAATAGCAGACATTTCAAAATCCACAACTTTAGTTCCAATCGGAAAATGCAATAAAATAACTAAGTAAAACAGTGTTCATCCCCTCCCCGAGTGTTACGTATCAGAGACGACACCGACTCAGCTAGCGAAGGTAGACAAGCCTTCACTCACTATCACCTGCACGTTACCCATATAGGGGTAACATTCAAACAGAAGGGGTGAAGCTCTAACAGTATAAAAGCATGTATAATAAACAGTATACTAGAGTTCAGGCAACTATAACTACCACATCATCACACTACAACACCATTAACAACAACATCATTAGCAACAACATCATTAACAACAACATCATCAATGTCATGAATGGAGGAATGAGATGCAACCCACACCGACGGGCATATGCATGTAGTACCATCACCGAAAATTAGCCATCTCGTGGCATCACCATCAACATTGAGCATAGCTCTAAGGCCGAAGCCATACATCACCAGAATATGCATATGAATGCATGTGACACCATGAACAACAGTCAAACAACATGCAACAACAACACCATCATCGTTAAGTGGTCACTTTTGACCCAACAACACCATCATCGTTAAGTGGTCAGTTTTGACCCATCGTCTATCACCGTAGTTAATACAACATAATCAAATATAGCATTCAAAGCTAAAACCAATTCCCCAACCACACCAACACCTAAGACACCAATTAGTTTACACAACAGCATGCCCGGGGCTCGCACAGACACAAAACTGGCGCCTAGGGGCAACACCGCACCCCCTGGCGCCACGCATCAACATAGATGGCGCCTGGTGGCAACACAGCACACACATAGGCGCCAAACAACAAGAAAATCGGCGCTGGGGGCAACACAACACCTGCGCGCCAAACAAAGAAAAAAATGCGCTGCTGGTGGCAACATTGTGTACACTTGGGCGCCAAACAAAGAATACAACCGCGCTAGGGGGCAACATAAAGACCTGCGCCAAATAAAGAATAAAATGGTGCCTGGTGGCAACACAGGCACACCTAGGGCGCCAAACAAGAACATAATCAATCGCGCTGGGCAACACAAAGATGCCCAGCGCCAAACAACAGGAAAACTGGCGCCCAGTGGCAACAAAGCCACATAGGGCGCCAAAACACAGGCAAACTGGCGCCCAGTGGCAACACAACCACACAGGGCGCCAAAATACAGCAAATCGCGGCGGTGGCAACACAACCACACACAGGCGCTGAACACAGCAAAGCGGCGCCCAATGGCAACACAGCCACACAGGGCGCCAAAATACAGGCAAATTGGCGCCCAGTGGCAACACAGCCACACAGGGCGCCAAAACACAGGAACAGTGGCTCCTAGTGGCAGCCTTGGGCGCACAGGGGCGCCAAACAACACATAAATGGCACCTAGTAGCGCCTATTGACTCAACAACCAACTTTATTGATTTTCCACCATTACCATCCCCAAACACCCAATAAAAGTCAACCACACATTTCATCAAACACCTAACATGCACTCTAGACACCACCTACACATTTTATCAAACACCTAATGTGCATCAATTCATCATCCAATCATACACAAGTCATTAACACCAGAACGAAATCAAACACCACATATATACATGCAAGAATCATTCAATCATATTATCAAACACATCACATGAATTCTAGTTCCTAATCTCCCACATACCCCCATCACACAACCCATTATAATATTAGAACCCACCCACTACCTTGAATTTGCCGAATAAGGGACTCTTCTACTGAAACTCTAAGCAACCACTAAGCAACTTTCTCTCCTTCTCCTTCTTTCTTTTCTTGTGCCGTCTCCTCCCTCTCTCTAGCGCTCTCTTCTTTCTTTTCTTTCTTTCTTTCTCTTTTACTCTCCAATTGTGTGAATAACTCTAACCCTTAGTACTTATATCATTGGGCTCTAGTGTTTTGGGCCCTTTTTACCACTTACTTAGTTACTAACACCACCCCATGATTTAAATGAAACACACTATTATTATTTTAATATAACTATACTAATAAAATACCTAAATATCTCAATTAAATAAATAGTTAGAGTATTTGGGGCGTTACAGTGGTGGTCGAGTCATCCAAGAACCGTGAAGAAGATCATCACTAGCAAGTAAGACTATAGTATGTGCACAGTTGTTTCCTTCTCTTTTGGTCCAGTTAAACACTGATTTCTGTAGATTAGCACTAAGAGAGTTGATATCTTGTACTATACCTTGTATTTCGCCTCTTACTGATCTGTTTTTGGACACGTCCACGAGAGTTTGATTATCAGATTCGAAGATGACCTAATCAAGATTCAAGTTGACTGCCAACGAAACAGCTTCTCTAAGACTGATAGCTTCTGCTACGAGAGGAGAGTTCGCAAAGAAACGACCCGAAGATGCTGTAAGTAACCCTCCTTGAGCATCCCTACAAATAATACCTGTGAATCCTTTACCCGATGATTTACCAAAAGCTGCATCACAATTAATTTTGACAAAAGGATCCGTTGGTGGTTTCCAGATCACTGAAGCAGCTTGTTTCTGAGTTTGAGGAGCATCAATAATGTGTTGCCCCTCTTTAGGCTTTGTAGTAGTCGATGAAAGAAACTCAAAGCACTGAGTTTTTATCATGTGTAGACTTTGAATAGGTACATGCACTTTGTTGTTAAAAACCATCTCATTCCTAGCCTTCCAAATTATCCAAAGAGTGAAGAAAACCCAAGATGAAAGGTTAGAAGTTGTAGTAGTGTGAGATTCCAATTCATCTAGTATCCATTGACTGATTGTTGAGAGACCTATTGAGGATGGGGGTTTAATAAATTGTAGTCCAAACCATAATGGTTTAGTCCAAGGGCATAGGAGAAATATATGTTCTGTGGTTTCAATTTCCTTCAAACAAATAGGACATATCTGAGGAACATGAATCCTCTTCTTGCACAGGTTTTCCCTTGTTGGTAGAATGTTTTGACAAGCTTTCCACACAAAATGCTTAATTTTATTAGGCACTTTAGCAGTCCAGATAAGATCCCAGAGATTGTTAGGTACAATAGTAGAGCTAGATGGTTTTGTAATGATTGATGTAGAGGATTCCACTATAACCCTGTAGCCAGATTTAGAAGAATATGCACCATCTTTACTGTGAGGCCAGATGAGAGAATCAGATTGAGTTGACCATGAGATAGGAGTCTTGACTGCTTCTATTGCACTATCAGAATCAAGATTAAGCCTAAGCAGATTACAATCCCACATTCTATTTGGATCAAGTAGATCTGTAACAGTTACTGCAGTAGCATTATTTTTCAATTTTGCTCTACCTCCCGAGCTCAACCAATTGTCCTTTGCTATGTCTATTTGTTGTCCAGAACCTATACACCATTTTCCATTGCTTCTCAGAAACTCTCTGCCCTGAGCTAGACTTTTCCACACCCTTGAAGCTCCTCTAGTGTTAGTAGCGTCCCAAAATGAACAATTTGGAAAGTAAATTGCCTTTAAAGTTGAAGCCCAATAGGAGGAGGGATCTTGAGCAAATCTCCAAACCTGTTTTGAAAGTAGAGTCGTGTTCATCTTGCTGAAGTCTTTGAACCCAATCCACCCTTCACCTTAGGGATACATAAAGCTTCAAATATTTTCCAATGAATGCCATTATACTTTCCATTAGACTTCCACCAGAATTTTGCTACAGTTGCTGTGAGGGAATCACAAAAGGTTTTTGGAAGTGAAAGGATAGACATGATGTAACTTGGAATAGCTTGTATCACTGCTTTTGTTAAGACCTCCTTTCCAGCTTGATTTAGTAGATTTCCTTTCCATCCTTCCAACTTACTAATTACCTTGTCTTTTAACCAGTTCAAGCTTTGAACCTTTGAGCCACCCCATTCTGCCGGAATACCAGATAAAATCCTGGATTATTCCATATGGGAATGCTTGAAATAGAAGAAACCCTTTCCTTGACCTGGCTTGAGACTTTACTCCCACAGATTATCACTGACTTAGAAAGGTTGATTTTTTGCCCAGAAGCACTTGTGAACAAGTTAAGGATCTTGATCAATTGGAATACATTTTCTGTGCCATCCTTTGAGAATAAGATGGCATCATCAGCAAAGAAGAGGTGAGTTAATTCAAGAGCTGAATCTGCTAGTTTCATGCCTTGAAAGTTTCCTTCTTCTGAAGCTTTAGTGACCAATCTTGAGAGAACATCAAAAGCAAGGATGAAGAGATATGGAGAAAGAGGGTCACCTTGTGTCGTGACCGGGATCTCGACGCAGACGGCTCAAATATAGATATTCGAGGAGTCGCCACCCAATTTATTTTAAATAGGGAAATTGAGAAAAACCTAAACCTAAAGTTATCGGTTTGCGTAACTAGGTTGGATTCGAGTCGGTTATGCGAAGGAATGGGTGAAAACTAGTTTCATCGCACTACTAACACATCCGGCCCTAAGACAAGCACTACCTAAATTTGATTTGTGCAATAATTACTAAGTCGTTTAATTATTTGTTTACCCAAAAATAAGATTTACAAAAATTTAATAGAAAAATAATTAATTATTTACAAGGAAATGAAATAGGGACTAATTTGGAAGAAAATTTATTTTGACTTTGACAGGGAGACCCTGCGCCTACGTACTCTCTGTGCGATGATAGACTCAAAAGTCACGTAGTTCTTCCTGAAAATTTGTTGGTTGGTTGGTGTTATTTTGAAGGGGTCTAAGATCCAAGTTGTACAACTAAAGATCCTTAAACCAGATTGACAGGATGTACATCCAAATCGAATCCATTAGATTTTGTATTTTCTATGAAAATAATATAGAAGAAATATTTAGTTTGTAGGTTTGTGATTTTTATTTTGAAGGGATTTAAGGTCCAAGTTGTACAACTAAAGACCCTTAAATCAAAGTTGTGGGTTTGATAAGATGTACATCTAAGTCAAACCCTAATTACCAATTTCTTAGTTTTTGAAAAAAGAAAAAAAAATTGTGTATTTAAATGACAAAACGAACAATTAAAAAAATAAATAAATAAATAGATAACTATATACATAAATAAACAAATATATACATAAATAAATAAACAATAAATAAATAAATAGGTACACAAAAAAAGATAATAATAAAAATGAATAGATAAATACATGACTAACCTTAACACGATGAATGCCAAACAGAACCGAGCATTCTGACAAGGTCAACCGCGAGCCGGACTCTTATCTGGTCCATTTTGACCTCAGAACCGCAAAAACTGCTTTGAGAACTGGAAAACCGACTCAAAACGTTCAAACTGATCAAAGACAGGTTTTTAGTGAAATGTGCCGCAAAGGCTTGACCCAAAAGTTCACTTAACCCGCCAATCATCTCTCCACAAACCTTCACCTCTCAACCTCTTTTATAGTCAATTGCTATAGGATGGTTGTTTCTTTCAAGCGATGTGGGACTAAAACAAGATAGAGAAGGCGATTCCCACATAGAGAACACAATTCCCGTTTTTCTCAAACCTGTCACCGTAAAAGGAGATTACGGATTCGTTAACTGTTGGATCGTCTTCGTTTTTTGACAGTAGGGTCGTGAGACATATATCTTCACTTTCACCGTTCGGATCGTTGAAATGAGGTCTGAGGAGAGAGAAATTGCCTTCGCAATAACTGCAGTTTTGGGTCCATTTTTCTCAAACCACTCACCGTAAAAGTGCGATTCCGAATTCGTTAACCGTTGGATCGTCTTCCTTTTTTGACAGCAGGTTCGTGGGACATATGTCTTCACTTTCACCGTTCGGATCGTCAAAACGAGCTCTGAGGAGAGAGAAATAACCTTCGCAAGTATCCCTAACTTTCTTGGTGCTCCACTGTCATTGCTAGAAATCATGTCCACAACCATTGCACTTAGAGAAAGAAAACCGTTAAGGTAAACAAAGGACATGGATACATCAAGTCACAAGAGGCTATTAAACGCCCACCGGTGTAACAAGATCTGTGATTGTTAAAATTTAGTCTGCCGTTACGGCCTTCCAAAAAGATCGTCACAAGCAATGGTGGTAGGGTGTTTGTAGACCTCACGTCATGCTCATAGTCCCTCCCCATACCTCCCAAAGGTGAATAAGGCAGTGGCAGCAACAAACAAAGAATATCCCGCAGAATGCGATCCGCAAACACTCCCTTCGGCCTCACATGGAGGTTAGACCTAAATTCACACCTCAACAGGGGCAACCCAACGCAACAAAAGAAGTCATCAAACAAGATGGTTGCCCCATGTCATGACCAACTGTATCAGATAAGAACAAAGAAAGCTTAAGAAAGTCTGTCTTCGACAATTTCAAGAAAGAGACCTGGTGCCCAAGAAAACCTTACCTATCCAAAAGGATTCTCAACCTCGAATTATGAAGAACCTTACGCGTTGATGAAATCGTTCTCTGGAAACTCTCACGACGGTGAAGACCTCCCAATCAACTCAGATGCAGTCAAGAAATACTATGCCTAAAAAAAATGATATAGAAAAAAAAGAAAAATGAGCCAAGCAAGAATAAGCTCGGTAGGTCGAAAACCCAAAAGGGCGGCCTAGGCAAAAGTTAGAGCGACCCGATGGATCGAAAACCCAAAAGGGCGATCCAGGCAAAAATTAGGGTCAAAAGATTGGACCAAAATACTGAGGCAAACAGCACTTCGGAAAGTCGGACAATGAGGGGATCAAGGTTGTGAACATGAGTAGCCGATGGCGTTATCTCAAGGAGATTAGCTACCAACAAATCTGCTTAGTATTTTTGGATCTTACTGCTTTCTTTCAACTCGACATCGATGATGTAATCTTGATCGATCGCCTATACTCATACTCGGCTTTCAATATTAACATCAAACACATTCCATTCTCTTTCATTCTCTCTCTTTTTGAAATGATGTTTTATGATAAATGATACTGAGTTGTGAAACATGTGGCATATCATAAGCATTACGATTGTTACTGAATTTTTGGAAATCACAGAAAGGACGTAATCTCTCATCACATGAAGTGAACAAATGCACTTAAGATCACTTCGAATGAATCATCAATCACCAACATGTCGATCCAGCAATACAAATACACAAAAAGGCTTCATCTCTCACACCGGAAGTTCCACGAGTTGATGAAACCAGTCAAAAAAGGAGATTGTCAAAAAAAAAAAGAGATTTCACATTTCATTCATCATCCCACCACATATCAATCATTACATGTGCATACATACAAGCATATCAATTTCATTGCATTATTAAATACGCCAAATGGAGATTACCTTTTCATTTTTGAATGCACTTACTAAGTTTTCAGATTGACACGCTAAGTGTCGGTCCCTATATTTCATTCCCAAATTAATCCCATATCATATTACGGAACACCAGGTTGATCCCTATAGACCCCAAGTGGTCCTTCAGAGAAGTGCCCTAAGTGGCCCAGGTCGCAACGTCGGAGTCGAGCCCGACGGACCTTCGCAGACCCGAGTGGTCCTTCAGACTAGTTGTGTCAGCCTAAGACACAGTGGACGTCCTTCATGGTCAACATATCAGTTCTAGACCTGATCTTGACCCATCATGGCCGCCAAATATAAAGGCCCCCTCGCATCGCTTTAATTAGTACCGTAGCTAATTGCGCTCCTTCGGACCACGATGGTCCTTCAATTAAGGCCTAGGCAGCCTTTCAGGCCTTAAGTGGTTCTTCAGAGCCTTATCGCTCCTTTAGACCCTGAGTGGTCATTTAGAGCCTTAAGCGCTCCCTTGAGTCCTTGACGACCCTTCATTTAGCTTCCTAGCATGCACCAAGTGTTAACCATTCCTGCGTTCCTCTTAAAACTTTCTTGCTTCTCCATTAAACGGACAAAATTAGCGTTTATCTTATCTTTATTCCTATTTCTACTATGAAAGTTCTAGAGCTCAGCACTTTCTAGTAAAATATTAATAAAGAGGGGCAGTTGTTATACCCCAATTTTGTCCGCCTTCTTTTTCTTGTTTTAGTCGTTTATTTTTAGTAAGGGTGTGTTTCAGAGTCGCATGATTACGAGAATTATTAGTATAGCGTCTCGGTTACCAACCCGAACCAATCTCAATCTCCCCGATCAACTTAATCAAAATCTTTGTTG